>SJYA01003257.1:999790-1045899 GCA_006410615.1 Neotragus moschatus | reverse complement strand
CTACTGGTTTTCCCTACTTTCTTCAATTTAAGTCTGAATTTGGCAATAAGGAGTTCATGATCTGAGCCACAGTCAGCTCCCAGTCTTGTTTTTGCTGACTGTATAGAGCTTCTCCATCTTTGCCTGCAAAGAATATAATCAATCTGATTTCAGTGTTGAGCAACTGGGGATGTCCATGTGTAGAGTCTTCTCTTGTGTTGTTGCAAGAGGGTATTTGCTATGACCAGAGTTCTCTTGGCAAAATGCTATAATCCTTTGCCCTGCTTCATTCTGTACTCCAATGCCAAATTTGCCTGTTACTCCGGGTATTTCTTGGCTTCCTACTTTTGCATTCCAGTCTCCTATAATGAAAAGGACATCTTTTGTGGTGTTAGTTCTAGAAGGTCTTGTATATCTTCATAGAACTGTTCAACTTCAGCTTCTTCAGCATTACTGGTTGGGGCATACATTTGTATTACTGTGATATTGAATGGTTTGCCTTAGAAACAAATAGAGATCTTTCTGTCGTTTTTGAGATTGCATCCAAGCACTGCAGTTTGGACTCTGCTGTTGATTATGATGGTTACACTATTTCTTCTAAGGGATTCTTGCCCACATTAGTAGAAATAATGGTCATCTGAGTGAGTTTTAAGGGGCTATAATCCCAGTGTCAACAGAGCATCCTCCTTCTCTACCCTCCAGAAGAGAATATGCTCTTTATCTATTTTTTCTTCTAGAAGCTGCTACCATCCCTTGTTTACTAGGCACATTACTTAAATCATATTATCTTCTCCTACACTGTATTCAAATCTTTCTCTAAGAAACTGTGATAACATTTTTGGGCGCATTAGAATAATCTAAAATAATCTCCCCATATCAAGATCTTTGATTTAGTCCTTTTCACAAAATCCCCCCCCCCTTTTTTTTTTTTTTACCATATAAGGTAACATTCAAATTCAAACCATCCAAGCTGGGAACTAGGCTGTGGACACTGGGGGATGGTAAGTCAGATTACCACAGTATGTATAGTTTATGTTTACATAAGAGTAGGACAGGACTGAGCAACTGAACTGACTGAACTGAAACAGATGATAAAAGTAGAAAAATATGCATGGGACTGATTCTCATCAACCTTGGAATGGTAAAATCTGGCAAGGGAGGTAAAAAGACAGATGGAACTTTATCATCTTTTGAAACACATTTACTTTAACAACAACAATGTCAGTGTAAATTAAATAAAATGTTTGCATCTTCACAATCATGGTACATTATACACATGTACCTAGGTATTATTTTTGTACTTTGTTGTATATTTGAAATGTTTTAAGTCTATATAGTGAACTAACCAGCTATAATGTGGAATGTCCCTCAATACGGGTTGTTCTCATAATGTTTTCCCAGCATTAAATTCAGGTTATAAATTTTTGACAAAAATAACACTGAAATGGTGCTGGCCTCTCCTCAGTGCATCATACCATGAGACATAAGCATGGGAATGTCTTGTTATTGTTAATATCAAGTTTGATCACCTGGTTAAAGAGTGTCTGCCAGGCTTCTCCACCATAAAATGATCTTCTATGTAATTTACATAAGTATCTGTGGGAAATATTTTGAAACTATGCACATGCCCTGTTTCTCACCATACTTTCTCTAACTAATTTTAGCATCATTGATGATTAATGACCTGAAATAATTATTACTGTAGTTTTTGACAAGTATTTGTTTTCTAGTTTTATCATTTTTCTGTATTTGTTATTTGGAATTATACTATTAAGCAGAGCACTACCCAAAACTTAAAACAGAGTGGGGTCATACATGTTTATTTTATTCTATGGACATCAGCTAAAATAGCTGCTATTATTTTGCAAGTGTGTCAAGGTCATGAAACACAGAGAAAAACCAAGTTGTCTCAAGTTGAGTCAACCAAGTTGAGGTAGACTAAGGAGACATGGCAGCTTAAATATGTATGATTCTATACTAAATTCTAATAACAACCAAAAAGAGACACAGGTAAGGCTAAGTCACTTCAGTCGTGTCCAACTCTGTGCGACCCCATAGACGGCAGCCCATCAGGCTCCCCCATCCCTGGGATTCTCCAGGCAAGAACACTGGAGTGGGTTGCCATTTCCTTCTCCAATGTATGAAAGTGAAAAGTGAAAGTGAAGTCCCTCAGTCATGTCTGACCCTCAGCGACCCCATGGACTGCAGCCTTCGAGGCTCTTCCGTCCATGAGATTTTCCAGGCAAGAGTACTGGAGTGGGGTGCCATTGCCTTGGCAAAAACTGAATAATTTTTATCAATGTTAATTTCTAGTTTTGATAATCTTACCATATTATTGAAAGTTAATATTTACTGAAGTTGGGTGATATTTGTATTCTATCTTTTTTTAACCACTTTTGCAAATTTTTAAATCAAGATTATTTTCAAATAGAAAGTTAAAAATGTAAACTAATTATTTTTTTAATGTAAAGTAAAATGTAAACTTTGTGTCACTAAAACACAGACTCTTTTCATCATACTGCATAACTTCACATATCCTTAAAAATGAAATTAAGGAATGTTTGTTAACCTAACATAGTGGGTACTTATGATGAACATCTTAGGAAATACTTGTCTCATTTCCCCTTGTGAGGTGCTCTTATGTTGTCCAGTCTGTTCTCAAATAGCTGTATGAACTGAGCCTCTTTCTTAATCTCTCTACTCCTCATTTACAAAATTAAGACAACTGTGTTTACTTCTTAAAGTCATCATAAGTATCAAAGGAAATCACTCATTTGAAGTAGTTAACACCATTTCTGGAACAAAATATAGCTAGAGTTGCCAGATTTAACAAATAAAACTAGAAGTCACCCAGTTAAATTTGAATTTCAGATGAACAATATATATTTTTTAATATACACATGTCCCAAAGTATAGGACATAATCATAGTCATACTAAAGAAATATATCTTATGCTTCATTGGATGGCTCAAAATAAAATAGTAATAACTGTCAACTATTTTTGTTAGTAAACATTTGACAACCCAAAGTTTGATTAAAGTACATCATAAGTGGCAGGTCAAAGAAATTTGAAAACATTAAGAATTTGAAATGGGAGAAAGGTAGTCCTGGACTAGTAAAGCAATATTTTCATAGAAGCTGTGGATAAGACCCCTACCCAGCAAAGTCCCTTCTTTCTATAAAGAGAAAAATAAAAAGGCAACAAAGTTATATAAAGCAAGAAACAAAAAATAAAAAAAGAAGTCCTGGGTCTATGGAGCAGAACTAAGGGTATTGAAAAATTGGGATTTTTGTTCTGCTTCGTTTTCCATGACATGTAACACTGTACAGTTCAATAACCTAAGGACTTTCACGAAAAGTCATCTTGACTGTAGCAATTAATCAACCATCATGGTTGTCCTAGTACCTTAACTAGGAAGAACATGAAATTTTTATTATTTCTTTCTGGGCACATACACACACAAAATGTCTAAAGAAACATTATTTTTGTATTCTATTTCTTTTTGCCAGAAACCATGCTTAGCAACAACTATAAAATAGTTATTATTGTTTTCATCATTCTAAGAATGAGCAAACATGTTTATATCTTTGCTATTTCATCACAGTCATAAAACCGGTAAGTGACAGGCCTAATATTTAAAGCCACTTCTGCTTTTTAAAATCAGCATATAAACCATTTATCAAAACTCATTGAATAGTACATTTTAAAAGGGACAATTTTACTGTATTCAATTATATCTTAATAAATCTGAAATTTAAAAAAATGTTTATGGAAAGTAGGGTTATATCGGGAATGAAAATGTGAGTCATTTTTGTTCTTTTTCTTTCTATATTAAAAGCACACTAATAAACATTGTTTAAAATGCCAAAAAATAAATAAATAAAGACTAAATGCTGCAGGAAGCAATATAGTATTGAGATGATGAGGTAAAATTTGGCATTCTACATGCTTTATTCAGAGACTTGGCTTGGCTCCTACATAGCTGTATGACTTTGAGAAGAGTTACCTAAGCTCCCTAAGAGTCCATTTTCTTCATCTGAAAAATGGCCTACTAATATTTACTTTGGCTTCTTTGAGATTTAATGAAATCATATATAATTGAAAAATTAGTCAGTCAGTCAAAGAAATAAATGGAAACTTTTTCAAGTCAAATTTGAGGATTATAACCAGAAAAAGCATCTCAGAGATTTCTGAGAACTGTGGCACCCATTAGGAGTCAAAACACAGCTATGCAAGTTTCTTGGGACAGAAGGCTACATGTTAGATAACATGATTGACAGCCTATGCAATCCAGATATAAGCATCATGTGGCCCCTTATAAGATTAAGAAGGATTGTTATCTTTTCAAGAATTGTCTGACTGATGCTAGGAGAATATCGCTCTTTATGGTTCAGTAGGTATTTCTGCCAATGGAGGAGATTTGGTTAATGCATAATGCATCTATACTGGGTTGCCCAAAAAGTTTGTTTGATCATAACATCATATAGGAAAAACTGAGCCAATTTTTTGGCCAACCCAAAACCATCCACAGTAGGGCATAGACAGGCCAAAGGGCAGAGAAAAATTTTTTATGTTTAAATATTTATTTTCTTACCACAAAATATCATTTTATCTGACATATTAATATTTAATTGATCTAATGAAATCATTATGTGGATATAGTCTACCACAGTGTCATAACAGGCTCTCAAAAATGGCATTAATATTAGATTTAAAGATTTTCTTCTCTATTTGTCAAAGATGAATTGCAAGGGCATAGAGGGAAAAATAATTATTTAAGTATTCAACAAACTGAAAGTATGAAAAGGAAAGGAAAAGGTACTGAGACATTGCATAACTGGAGCAAAGTACCACCAGAGAGACAGAGGCCAATGATACTGGCAAATCAAGTAGGCAGTATGTAAACAGCCAGGACAGAGTCTATACGTCCATTAAATCTCCCAAAAATAGGAAGGTTAAAAGTGGTGTCCTCTGAGTTCATGCCTTTTCCTTCGCAAAGACTTGTGGCATTGCCCTTTGGAGAAATTAATTTATTCAGAAAACATTTAGTCAGTGACTCATAGAAGCGAGGTACCAGAAGTGTGTGTCCTGAATCTGTCAGAAATAATCTCTGTATATTTGGGTCATTGAAAAGTGGAGCTGGGAATAGTCATTAAGATATTGTACCACGTTCATATCCAAATATATATGTTAACTTAGATTCTCCCCCTCCTCCAAGATGACCCTGAGTGGAAATGGCTACTTGGGAAGTAAAGCAAACATCAGAAAAGAAAGACAAGGAAGAATGTCAGCCAAAGGGGATAGGACAGTGCCAGATTCTTGTGAGAGCAATCTGAGTTTTGTCCTTGTAGAAACTGGAAGCCAGTGTTACACCTCAGAGTGAGAAACTAGAGTACTTCAGTATATACCTACTCCTGCAGAGGGATGCTGGGCTGAGAGGTAGAGCCAATAAACCAGTATTTCGGTCCTGATGTGGACACACAAAACACTGGTAGGAGGGACAGAGAAAATCCCTCAGGAAAAAGGAAGCACGTGTTGGAAGATTCAAGTTAGGTAGGTAAACTTGCACTAAAACAGTAAGAGGAAGGGGATCTGGGTCTGCTAAAGACTTGAAAACAGTTCAGTTCAGAAGCTCAGTCGTGTCTGACTCTTTGTGACCCCATGGACCGCAGCATGCCAGGCCTCTCTGTCCATCACCGACTCCTGGAGTTTACTCAAACTCATATCATTGAGTTGGTGATGCCATTCAAGCATCTCATCCTCTGTCATCCCCTTATACTCCCTCATTCAATCTTTCCCAGCATCAGGATCTTTTCCAATGAGTCAGCTGTTTGCAATCAGGTGGCCACAGTATTGGAGTTTCAGCTTCAGCATCAGTCCCTCCAATGAACACCCAGGACTGATCTCCTTCCGAATGGACTGGTTGGATCTCCTTGCAGTCCAAGGGACTCTCAAGAATCTTCAACACCACAGTTCAAAGGTATCAGTTCTTCAGCTCTCAGGTTTCTTTCTTTATAGTCCAATTCTTATATCCATACATGACTACTGGAAAAACCATAGCTTTGACTAGATGGACCTTATTGAGAAAGTAATGTCTCTGCTTTTTAACATGCTGTCTAGGTTGTTCATAACTTTCCTTCCAAGGAGCAAGCGTCTTTTAATTTCATGGCTGTGGTCACCATCTGCAGTGATTTTGGAGNTTCTTTATAGTCCAATTCTTATATCCATACATGACTACTGGAAAAACCATAGCTTTGACTAGATGGACCTTATTGAGAAAGTAATGTCTCTGCTTTTTAACATGCTGTCTAGGTTGTTCATAACTTTCCTTCCAAGGAGCAAGCGTCTTTTAATTTCATGGCTGTGGCCACCATCTGCAGTGATTTTGGAGCCTCCCAAAATAAAGTCTGTCACTGTTTTCACTGTGAAAATACTTAGATATTACTTGATAAATGGTTGGTTAAAAACATAGACTTGGATTACTGTGATATTGAATGGTTTGCCTTGGAAACGAACAGAGATCATTCTGTCATTTTTGAGATTGCATCCGAGTACTGCATTCCGGACTTTTTGTTGACCATGATANCAGAGGATGAGATGGCTGGATGGCATCACTGACTCAATGGACGTGAGTCTGAGTGAACTCCAGGAGTTGGTGATAGACAGGGAAGCCTGGCATGCTGCGATTCATGGGGTCACAAAGAGTTGGAAAGGACTGAACGACTGAACTGGTTGCTTCGGTCTCTTTTTTTTTTTTTCCTCCAAGTCTTTTCAGGTCTGTTAGTTGTTGTCGTTCAGTCACGTGACCCCACGGACCTCTGATCTATTATTATGTGAATATAAATATACATTGCAGCTTTAAGATAGGAATATATTAGAAGTGTCTCCTAAATTGCTTAACAAAGACTCTTTATTTCTAAAATGTCTTATATAATCAGAATTTCTTAGAAATACTGTCGAGCTTTAAGATGTAATTCAATTGCCTATGTTTTACAAATGAGGAAAACTAGTTGTACACACACACACAATGTATTTTGAAAGCTTCAGCATCAGTCCTTCTAATGAATATTCAGGGCTGATTTTCTTTAGGATTGACTAGTTTGATCCTGCAGTCCAATGGACTCGCAAGAGTCTTCTCCAACAGCACAGTTCAAAAGCATCAGTTCTTCAGTGATTGGCTTTCTTTATGGTCCAGTCTTCATATCCATACACAACTACTGGAAAAAATATAGCTTTGACAAAATGGACCTTTGTTGACAAAAATAATGTCTCTGCTTCTTATATGCTCTCTAGGTTTGTCAGAGCTTTTCTTCCAAGGAGCAAGCATCTTTTACTTTCATGGCTGCAGTCACCATCTGCAGTGATTTTGAAGCCCCAAAAACTAAAGTCTGTCACTGTTTCCGTAGTTGAGAATAAGCACAGATAATTTCAGTCTCCATTGAAAGGTAATTTTGATAAACAATATATACAATATTAAAATATCAGAAACAAAATCAGAGCACTTAATGTCTTCTAAACTTCAATTTTCTGATTGTTAAAATGATAAAACTGTCACTTAACACATATCTCTCAGAGTTAACATAAGAAATGAGCAATAAGAAAATATGTGAAAATCCTGATGCACAATTGATTAAATATCACTGCCTTCATTTGTCTTCTGCCACTTACTGATCTGCTATATATAATTAAAATTCTCTGAATTATTTTTTAGGGAATCATAAACTATAATTTATTCAACATTAAAAACAAAATTTCTATCTGAATTTACTGATACAGATTTTTCTTTTTTAATACATAACCATGCNTTGATTAAATATCACTGCCTTCATTTGTCTTCTGCCACTTACTGATCTGCTATATATAATTAAAATTCTCTGAATTATTTTTTAGGGAATCATAAACTATAATTTATTCAACATTAAAAACAAAATTTCTATCTGAATTTACTGATACAGATTTTTCTTTTTTAATACATAACCATGCACTGCTGCTGCTGCTGCTGCTAAGGCGCTTCAGTCGTGTCCGACTCTGTGCGACCCCATAGACGGCAGCCCGCCAGGCTCCGCCATCCCTGGGATTCTCCAGGCAAGAGCACTGGAGTGGGTTGCCATTTCCTTCTCCAATGCATGAAGGTGAAAAGTGAAGGTGAAGTCATTTAGTCGTGTCTGACTCTTCGAGACCCCACGGACTGCAGCCCACCAGGCTCCTCCGTCCATGGGATTTTCCAGGCAAGAGCACTGGAGTGGGGTGCCATTGCCTTCTCCAAACCATGCTCTGTTGAACCTCAAAAATACTTCACCTGTAATAGAATGTATATTAAAATGAATATAGGATTTTCTATTACACATTTAGGAGTTAATCATTCTTTTTTTTAATTTATGTATTTATTTGTACCATGTAAATTTTTTATTTAGTTTAATTGGAGACTAATTACTTTACAATATTGTGGTGGTTTTGACATACATGTACATGAATCAGCCATGGGTATATTTGTGTTCCACCATTCTGAACCCCCTCCCACCTCCCTCCCCACCCCATCCTCTGGGTTATCCCAGAGCACCAGCTTTGAGTGCCCTGCTTCATGCATCGAACTTGTACTGGTCAATGGAAAGGAATAAAGATAATTATTTTCTGTGGTTGATCTATAAACCCAGGGTTTTCATTTCACCCAGCAGGATTTCCTCACATATTGATATCAGTACAGACAGTTCCAGTAGGAGTGACAATAAAAATGAAGCTGATGGAATAGATGGCATTAAGGATATCAGCTAATTTTTTTCTTAAATCACCAGCTGACTGATCATTGCAAAGTAGCTGACACATTTATGATATTTTTCAAATTCAAGTTTTTTTTAACCCAAAGACATACAAAGTTAATATTTGATAATTATTTCTAAAAAGTTGAGTGATTCATCTGAATTATTTTCCCATTAGAATCAATTCAAAGAAAAAATTATTTGGAAATTATTCTATTCCAAGAGATAAGATCCTTGTGAGATAAAAACAAATTTGTAAGATAGTCATTGCTCTAAAATGTTCAATATCTAGTGGGAAAAAAATAAAATAACCTTATAAGATTACATTGATTTAATCAAAATATATCTTGCTGCTACTGCTAAGTCACTTCAGTTGTGTCTGACTCTGTGTGACCCCACAGATGGCAGCCCACCAGACTCCCTTGTCTCTGGGATTCTCCAGGTAAGAACACTGGGAGTGGGTTGCCATTTCCTTCTCCAATGCGTGAAAGTGAAGTCCCTCAGTTGTGTCCAACTGGTCGTGACCCCATGGACTGCAGCCCACAGGACTCCTCCATCCATGGGATTTTCTTGGTAAATACCAAAAGTGAGGTGTAAAGCTCATTATGTAGGCACTTGGCACTGTGTTGTTATTGATACAGTAGAATTTATCATATTCAATCCTCATTTCCTGAAACAATATGTAATAAATATTTGTAAATTTAGATATATGGATGAATAGAAATTGGTGAATATATTTCATCTTTCTATATCGAACAGAGGATTTTCCAAGTAGGATATGTAATCTCTTCATTTGTTCTAGAATTTGGTCCCTCAATAACAGTGGTCATGGTAATAGTAAACACTCTCTGTATTCATATCTTAATGAACAGCATCAATATGTAGCCTGTCTATGGCACCCAAACAAGAAGTAGGGGGACTTATCAATAGTATCTCCCTATACAGTCAATGTGGAGAAGACAATGGCAACCCACTCCAGTACTCTTGTCTGGAAGATCCCATGGACAGAGGAGCCTGGTAGGCTGCAGTCCATGGGGTCGCTAAGAGTTGGACACAACTGAGCAACTTCACTTTCACTTTTCACTTTCATGCATTGGAGAAGGAAATGGCAACCCACTCCAGTGTTCTTGCCTGGAGAAGCCCAGGGACAGAGGAGCCTGGTGGGTTGCTGTCTATAGGGTCACACAAAGCTGGACACGACTGAAGTGACTTAGCATACAGTTAATGAACCACCAAAGTCCTATTGATTTTACATCTGTAACATCTCTCAAATTTGTTTTATCCTCACCATCTTCACCTACATGGCTCAAGCTTAGAGTATGCATTGTCTATGACTTAAACTATTCTGATTCTTTCTAGTCTCTATCTCCCTGTATATGCTGTGTGCTAAGTGGCTTTAGGTGTGTTTGACTCTGTGAAACCCTAGGGACTCTAGCCCACCAGGCTCCTCTGTCCACGTGATTCTCCTGGCAAGAATACTGGAGTGGGTTGCCATTACTTTCTCCAGGGGAATCTTCCCAACCCAGGGATCAAATCCACATCTCTTATATCTCCTGCATTGGCAGGCAGGTTCTTTACCACTAGCGTACCTGGGAAGTCCATTCTCTTCCCCTAAGGTATACTATATTTCAAAGAAAAGTCTGACTATATTGTGTCATAGTTGATCCTGCTTCAGTAGTCCCTCATCATCTTTTGGGAAAAGATAAATTCTCTACAAGGGCTTCCGTGATTTAGGCCCTATTTTTATACTAGCTACTCTTCTTTTCTCCAGTAACAAAAAAATGTATTGCGATTCCTAAAACACACCATAATATTTCCAGTTTCTGAGATTTATTAAATCTTTTGTTTGTGTTTATAATTTTGTTTCTCTTTTTTATCATCTAAGTAATCTCTACTCATTCTATAATATGAAATCCAGTTATCTTCTCCATTAATATGTTCTAGAGAATCTCAATCCCAAGGATGTGTTTAGTGCGGTACTTGTGTACTAGCAGATTGCTCATACCACTATCCTAACACTAAGTGTGGTGGTTAAGACAGGGGCCAGCCAGGAAGGTAAATGCTCAGGGGTTCAGATTCCTTCACCTCCACCTTGGAAACATTCCTTAACTTTTTGAAAAAAATTTTCTCATCCGTGAAATGAGGTTGAAAATGATAACTTATTCATTAGGTTGTTGTGAACATAGTATGATATTATGCAAATAAAGTTTTTGGCAAAAGACTCAATGTACAGGGGAGACAATAAATTTGACCTATTGTACCAGCCCTTACCACAATGATGTGAAATTCTGTCTTACTGCTTTCTTTATTAGGCTGTAAAGATTTTGAGTGTAGTGACCCTGAGTTATTAATCTGTGTGTCTCCAGAGGTGGGCCCAGTGCTTGATACATGGTAATTGCACAATATGCTTGCTTGAACCAAAGCAAGCATATGGACCTAGCTTTGCCATTTATAAACACTATTAGGAATTATGTCATATTAAAAAAAAAACAAACTCATTCATTCATTATTTATGCAGATAGTGCATCCATTTTAGAGATGAGGAAATTGAGGCATGGAGGACTTCTTAAGGTAATTTTCCAAAGTCAAGAACTCAGCTTGGTGCTCTGTGATGACCAAGATAGATGGGATAGGAGTGGGAGTGGGAGGGAGGCTCAAGAGGGAAGGCATGTATGAGTACTTATTGCTGATTCACCTCCTTGTGCAGCAGAAACGAATACAACATGGTAGAGCAATTATAGTAGTAGTAGTTTAGTTGCTAAGTCGCGTCTGACTCCTATGACCCCATGGACTGTAGCCTGCCAGGCTCCTCTGTCCATTGGGATTTTCAGGCCAGAATGCTGGAGTGGGTTGCCATTTCCTTCTCCAGGGGATCTTCCCAACCTAGGAATCAAAGCTGGGTCTCCTGCATTGCAGGCAAATTCTTTACCAACTGAGCTATGAAGGAAGCTCCCCCCTCCAAAAAAAAAAAAAAGCAATTATACTCCAATAAAAAAATTAAAAATAGNTGCAGTAATTTGAGTATTCTTTGGCATTGCCTTTCTTTGGGATTTGAATGAAAACTGACCTTTTCCAGTCCTGTGGCCATGCTGAGTTTTCCACATTTGTTGGCATATTGAGTGCAGCACTTTCACAGCATCATCTTTCAGGATTTGAAATAGCTCAACTGGAATGCTATCACCTCCACTAGTTTTGTTCGTAGTGATGCTTTCTAAAGCCCACTTGACTTCGCATTCCAGGATGTCTGGCTCTGTGTGAGTGATCACACCATCCTGATTATCTTGATCATGAAATTCTTTTTTGTACAGTTTCTCTGTGTATTCTTGCCCTCTCTTCTTAATATCTTCGGTTCTGTTATTGAGCCCATCTTTGCATGAAATGTTCCCTTGGTATCTCTAATTTTCTTGAAGAGATCTCTAGTCTTTCCCGTTCTGTTGTTTTCTTCTANTCTATGTATTCTTGCCACCTCTTCTTAATATCTTCTGCTTCTGTTAGGTCCATACCATTTCTGTCCTTTATTGAGCCCATCTTTGCATGAAATGTTCCCTTGGTATCTCTAATTTTCTTGAAGAGATCTCTAGTCTTTCCCGTTCTGTTGTTTTCTTCTACTTCTTTGCTTTGATCGCTGAGGAAGGCTTTCTTATCTCTCTTTGCTATTCTTTGGAACTTTGTATTCAGATGCTTGTATCTTTCCTTTTCTCCTTTGCTTTTCGCTTCTCTTCTTTTCATAGCTATTTGTAAGGGCTCCTCAGACAGCCATTTTGTTTTTTTGCATTTCTTTTCCATGGGGATGGTCTTGATCCCTGTCTCCTGTACAATGCATAGTTCATCAGGCACTCTATCTATCAGATCTAGTCCCTTAAATCTATTTCTCACTTCCACTGTGGAATCATAAGGGATTTGGTTTAGGTCATACCTGAATGGTCTGGTATCACCATGTCTTGAAAGGTAGTCACAGAATTGTTAGCAGCAGTTATCATTTTGGGCGCATTTTGGGTGCTTTTTTCCTTATGTGGCTTCTTCTGTGCTTTTTCAGCTTTCTATTTTTATTAATTTTATTTTTGAGTTTTTAAAATGAAGATGTATAATTTTATAAAATATAAGTAAAATGAAGAAATGNCAACCTAGATGTCCATCAGCAGATGAATGGATAAGAAAGCTGTGGTACATATACACAATGGAGTATTACTCAGCCATTAAAAAGAATACATTTGAATCAGTTCTAATGAGGTCGATGAAACTGGAGCCTATTATGCAGAGTGAATTAGCCAGAAAGAAAAACACCAATTCAGTATACTAATGCATATATATGGAATTTAGAAAGATGGTAACAATAACTCTGTATGCGAGACAGCAAAAGAGACACAGATGTATAGAACAGTCTTTTGGACTCTGTGGGAGAGGGAGAGGGTGGGATGATTTGGGAGGATGGCATTGAAACATATAATATCATATAAAAAACGAATCACCAGTCCAGATTTGATGCAGGATACAGGATGCTTGGGGCTGGTGCACTGAGACGATCCAGAGGGATGGTACGGGGAGGGAGGAGGAAGGGGGGTTAAGGATGGGGAACACGCATATACCTGTGGCAGATTCATGCTGATGTTTGGCAGAACCAATAGAATATTGTAAAGTAATTAACCTCTAATTAAAATAAATAAATTAATAATAATAATAAAATAAAAGTCTTGACAATTGCTTCTGATTGGATAGAGTTGTACATTCCATTTCCATTTTCTCACCTCTCATACGAATTTATTAATTCTGGTCTTTTGATCAATAAACAGTATGGCTGTGGGGGAAAAAAAAAGCTGATCATAAATATCAAGGGACAGAGAAGTTTCTCCACCACCTCCACCCTAAACATGCTACTCCAGAGTATAGAAATTTGAATCCAGTTTGGAGTAGTGTGTGTGTGTGTGTGTGTGTGTGTGTGTGTGTGCGCGTGCGCGCATGTGTGCGTGCATGTGTGTGTGTGTTTGTCTATATGTGACTACGTAAGTGAATACTGTATACTTGCATTCCTTTTCAAAAATGTTCAGAACTGTTCTTTTCTTATTTCCAAGTTTGGGGGTATTTATTTCTTACTTTTGAAAGATGGCTGTCAGTTTCACCCACAGTCTTCTTTGGCACATACAATCCTATATCAGAGAACCATCATGTGATGATTACCTGTTTCACCATGTATTCTGTGACCTAACTCATGAAATCTCTCTTATCCCAATCCCCTACCTGTGTGCAGCAGTAGATATTTTATAGCTTTGACTTTCCTTTTCTTTTCCCCTTCCCCTGTCCAAGATGATGAGATATACTTTGAAAGAATGTGAATGCAAAGAAATACAATATATAGCTTATTATTCTTGATTTTTACTCTTCCATTGTAATCATAAACAATTACTCTGTGTGTTGATTTTATCTATTCCTTAACAAGATATAATTAATTTCTCATTCACTACACTAATATCAGGGAGATTTACAAATAAAACATTTAAAGCATCCACCTTAGTCCACTTGCACTCTCCTTATATTTTTAATGGGTGATTTTACTGATTTATTTATTTAATAAATAATTCATTAAATGTCTACTATATGTCAGGCATTTTTCTAGAATCTGAAGATGCAGTAGGGAAAAAAGTAGATGACAGTCTTTATCTTCATGTAGGTTGCAACTTACTGGGCTTCAAAGGCTATACTTACAGCTTTACCAAGGATGTCATTCACATAGACCTGAATATGTATATTATGTTATGCGGCTGCTTAAATAAGTAAAGATACACTAAACAACATTAACACAAAAAAAATATAGTGAATTAGTCAGCATATCTTCTTGACTACTTCCATGGACTACTTCCCTGTTTTCTTTACTAGGAATAATTTGAAAAATCCAAAAAAAAAAAAAAAAGAAAATACTTCAAATTTCATGGCGTTTATGTATTCTACTGAGAAGAGACAGACATTAAAAAAGTTAAAATAAATTGTAGTCATTGCTAAAAGGTGGTGTGTCCTATTTAAATAAAAACATTAAAAATAGAGTAAGAGGGTCTGAGAGAATTAGTATTCCTAACAATAACCCCATTTTGAAGCAGCAATATATAAGGTTGTCAGGGTAGATATTACTTGAAGAATATGAAGGTTTTTGCTAGAAGCCAGGAAATAAAAATAGAGTTTTCTAAGAAGGGGGAGCAGCTAGATCAAAATTGGTAAGAAGGGAAATGGAGAATTCAGTAATACAAAGTATTACAGTCTTACAAGGATTTTGATTTACACAATCAGACTAAAACTCAGGTTTTTGAGAAAAAGAGTTTGATTTATGTCTTAAAATCATCACTCTGGCTGCTCTTTTGTAACAACAGAAGTGAAAAAACCAGAGAAGGGTTACAGTATAACCCAAGTGAGAGCTGATGGTGGCTTGAACTTTGGATATGCTACTAAGTGGTGAATTTATATTTGCTTATTTATATTAACTGGGCTTCCCTGATGATTCAGCAGTAAAAAGAATCTCCCTACAATGTAGGGGATGCAGGTTTGATCCCTGGGTTGGGAAAATTACCCAGAGAAGGAAATGGTAACCCACTACGGTATTCTTGACTCGGAAACCCAATGGATAGAGGAGCCTTGTAGGCTGAAGTCCATGGTGTTGCAAAAGAGTCAGACACAAATTAGAGACTAAACAACAACTTACATTTATTATTTACTTATTTTCAGTTCAGTTCAGTTGCTCAGACATGCCTGACTCTTTGCAACCCCATGGACTGCAGCATGCCAGGCCTCTCTGTCCATCACTAGCTCCCGGAGCTTACTTAGATTCATGTCCACTGAGTCAGTGATGCTATCCAACCATCTCATCCTCTGCCATCCCCTTCTCCTCCTGCCTTCAATCTTTCCAAGCATCAGGGTCTTTTAAAATGAGTAAGTTCTTCGCATCAGGTGGCCAAAGTATTGGAGTTTCAGCTTCAGCATCAGTCCTTCCAGTGAATATTCAGGACTGATTTCCTTTAGCATGAACATGTTAGATCTCCTTGCAGTCCAAAAGACTCTCAAGTGTCTTCTCCAACACCACAGTTCAAAGCATCAATTCTTCAGTGCTCAGCTTTCTTCACAGTCCAACTCTCACATCCATACATGACTACTGGAAAAACCATAGCCTTGACTATATGGTCTTTGGCTGGCAAAGTAATGTCTCTGCTTTTTAATATGCTGTCTAGGTTGGTCATAGGTTTTCTTCCAAGTTGCAAGTGTCTTTTAATTTCATGGCTGCAATCACCATCTGCAGTGATTTTGGAGCCACCTAAAATAAAGTCTGTCACTGTTTCCATTGTTTCCCCATCTGTTTGCCATGAAGTGATGGGACAACATGCCATGATGTTAGTTTTCTGAATGTTGAGTTTTAAGCCAACTTTTTCACTCTCCTCTTTCACTTTCATTAAGAGGCTTTTTAGTTCTTCTTTACTTTCTGCCATAAGGGTGGTGCCATCTGCATATCTGAGGTCATTGATATTTCTCCCTCCAATCTTGATTCCAGCTTGTGCTTCATACAGCCCAATATTTCTCATGATGTACTCTGTATATTAGTTAAATAAGCAGGGTGACAATATACAGACTTGATGCATTCCTTTCCCAATTTGGAACCAGTCTGTTGTTCTGTGTCCAGTTCTAACTGTTGTTTCTTGACCTGAATAAAGATTTCTCAGGAGGCAAGTAAGGTGGTCTGGTGTTCCCATATCTTTCAGAATTTTCCATAGTTTATTGTGATCCACACAGTCAAAGGCTTTGGCATAGTCAATAAAGCAGAAATAGATGTTTTTCTGGAACTTTCTTGCTTTTCTGATGATCCAACGGATGTTGGCAATTTGATCTCTGATTCCTCTGCTTTTTTTAAATCCAACTTGAACATCTGGAAGTTCACGATTCACATACTATTGAAGCCTGGCTTGGAGAATTTTGAGCACTACTTTGCTAGCATGTGAAATGAGTGCAGTTTAAGCATTCTTTATTTATTTTACTTATATTTTTTCATTTATATTTTAAATAATGAACTGGTAGAATTTTCTGAAAGAGTGGACCTGGGGTAAACAAGCAAGTTAACTTTAAGGTTTTTGACCTAAGTAGTTGAGTGAATATAAAGTTGCCATCAACTGAGAGGGAAAGTAGGTTTCGGGGTAAAATCAGCAGTTCAGTTGGGACTATATGAGTTGACATGTCTGTTAGATATCTACATGGAAAAATAAAGTAGGTAGACATGGGTATACAATGATAGCTTTGAAGAGAGTTTTGGGCTGGAGGTATATATTTTGAAGCAGGTTAAAAGGTGGTAACTGCAACAGTAACTCACGAATCACAGCAGTTTAAAATCTGATGGGGGATGTCCTCACTGAGAGGATCGCATTTGCACAACAGTCAGATGTAAAAGGGAAGACCATTTTGGGTCATAGAGAAAGTACAAAATCCCTGGCTGATGAAATTGGGGGTGGTTTGTGCCCACTGTGTTGAGGAATAATGTAGACAGCAGTGGCCACAGCAGAGGGAGAAGAAGGAGGAGGAGAAGGAGAAGCCATAGAGGAGCCTGGGGTCAGACATGCAGTGTCTTCCACACCTTTCCTGTAAATAAGTGAGGGGTGTAGGGAATACTCTGATTAGAGAAGTGACATGGTGTGACAAGTTTATAAGGAACATTCTAGTGGCTCAAGTTGAAAAATTTTGCAGGGACTGCAAAGTTGAAAGCAAGAAGAATATTATTTTAAAAATCCAATAAAATATATTGGTGGTTTGGACAAGAGAGTAGCAGCAGAGGTGTACTTTTTATTTGCACTTTTGGAGAAGCAGATTTTGAGTTTAAGTGTTTCAGGACAAGTAGAAAGGAGATTCAGGAAGGAGACTGGAATAGATGGGAGAATGGGAGTCAGTATGAGAATGTAGCATATAATAAGTCACCTGTGCTTGCAAGCGCCTGGTGCTCAGCATCTCTGAAAGAAGGGTAGGACATGTTAATACTTCAGTTATTCCAGCCAAGAGGTGTGGGAAAGATTTCCATCAAATTCTTGTCAAGCAATGGTTGAGGGCTGCTTGAACGGACATTTCTGGCTTGCCTTCTTCTGGTTGAAAATGTTCCTGTAGCAAGTCCAAAGCTCTCAGGTAGAGATTCACATAAGTCTAAGTTGACTCTAGCATGTAGAGGTGGGTGCTAAGAGAATAAGTGTCTATGAAAGAAGCTGCTTCAGGTAGTGAGAAGTGTTTTTATTCTGAATCTATTTTGATGCAAAAGATTGAACACAGAACACAGAAGTATGATACAAGCACATACACACACACACACATATATAATGAAATATATGTATTTCTGTAGAAGATATTTTAAGCTT
This sequence comes from Neotragus moschatus, assembly GCA_006410615.1. Taxonomy (NCBI): domain Eukaryota; kingdom Metazoa; phylum Chordata; class Mammalia; order Artiodactyla; family Bovidae; genus Neotragus; species Neotragus moschatus. Next base: position 1,027,801 of record SJYA01003257.1, on the reverse strand, counting down.
CCATACATTTCAAAAATATTTACTGAGCATCTATATGGTGCCATGAAGAGCAAGAATCCTGGGGATTGTTTTAAAATTTTGCCTGTCATATACACAAATGTGCAAAACTCAATTTTTATAGCCACTTACCTACCCTACTTACATATAATGAGCTCCTTCTCCTCATTCCCTTGTTGATGTAACATTCTAATGACCAGTTATTCTCATTTAATTCCTCTTTCTTTACTACTTCCCATGCTTCTTATCAGTCCCTATGCTAAATTTTGTGCTAGGCTGCGAGCTGAGACCTAGTGACTCAAGGTAGAATAAAACAGGCAATGCTTTCAAGCTTTGTCTTCCTTGGTGGCTTAGCAGTAAAGAATCTGCCTTCCAATGCAGGAAACACGAGTTCCATCCCTGGGTCAGGAAGATCCCCTGGAGAAGGAAATGGCAATCCCCTTGCATGGGAAATCCCATGGACAGAAGGGCCTGGTAGGCTGCAATCCTTGTGGTCACAAACAGCCAGACACGACTTAGTGACTAAACAACAACCATCTAAACTTTAATCAAGATCATCTTAGTATTTTCCTGCTACAATAATTTTTAACCTAATCTTTCTGGCTCCAGTCTCTGACTCCAGTCTCTGATGTAAACTGGTATCAGAATATTAGTGGTCTATATCTAAAATACAATATCATACATTATAAAATATAACCATATTAAATCCTTATCATTTGGTTGTTTTGGTTGTAAATGAAAGAATCTCAGTTAATACTAGCTTGAGTATTTTATTTTTTATTTTTATCTTTTTTAACTTGCCTTACAAACATATTTTCAGGAGCATTTCTGACTTTAGATTGGGCTCTCATTTTAGCTTCTCTTGTTTAATCATCACAGTAATATTTCTGAAATATATTTTTTAGTGGACCAACACAGGCCATATTCATTCATGAACTAAAGACAGCTGTTAGGGGAAGGAATATACTGTCTAGCCAGCAGGCCTAAGTTATATTCTCATTCCTAGTTGAAGTCATCTCTAGCAAAACAATTTTGACTGAATACAAGGGGGAATTAGGTATTTAAAATAAATTATAATTCTTTTTTTTTTTTTTAAAGGAGGAATAAGGAATCAGACACTGGGAAAGTAAATCCATGTTGGTCTTAAAAATTAGTATGCATCACCATATCCATATTCCTTAGTTTGACATACAAATCTTTTTATGACATTGTCCCTTTCTAATTCACTAGCTTTTCCATGATACTTCTCTAGTTAGCTTTATGTTCCAAAAACATCAGATTATCACCAAATCATCATGTTATCATCAAATCATCATCAATTTATTCTCTAAATGTATCTATTGGCTTTCCCATCTCAAAACTTCTGTTCACATTATTTTATCTGTAATGTCTCTCTGCTATTCCCTCCAAGGAAACTTCTGCTCTTTCTGGGGAAAATCTCTCATTCAACAAAAGCAGTTTTACTGTAAAATTGTCCTTTCCCATCAAATAGATTACTTGCTACCTATTCTCTGTTCCTAGCTCCATGTTGTAAAATCCTCTATTTTGTGTATTTGGTAATTTTCTATTTAGCGTCCTGTTTCTTTTACTATAGGACTTCCCTAGTGCCTCAGATGGTAAAGCGTCTACCTACAATGTGGGAGACCTGGGTTCAATCCCTGGGTTGGGAAGATCCCCTGGAGAAGGAAATGGCAACCCACTCTAGTACTCTTGCCTGAAAAAGCCCATGAACAGAAGAGCCTGGTAGGCTACAGTCCACAGGGTCGCAAAGAGTCAGACACAACTGAGTGACTTCACTTCACTTCTTTCACTATAGATTGAACTTGAACTAAAAAGGGTTGCTATTTTCAACCATGTATGCCTAGTGCCCAAATATATCTATGTCTATTTGACATTAATAAATTTGATAAATTTGCTGAATTAATAACATTAAGAAAAGGATGCAACATTCAAACTTCATCTTGCGAGCTAAAATAATGGGATACTCATTCAGATGCTTTATAAAATAGATTAAATATTTTGGAGAGGAAAAGATAGAAACTGCCATAGTGATCTCTTGCCAAGAATCATTTTTATTCTTAAATAACTATGCTTTTATTTATTAGTTTCAAATGATTAAATATATTTTTCTGGTTTTGTAACAGGGTTTCCAATGGTGATGATGATAGAAACTGCCATAGTGATCTCTTGCCAAAAATCATTTTTATTCTTAAATAACTACGATTTTATTTATTAGTTTCAAATGATTAAATATATTTTTCTGGTTTTGTAACAGGGTTTACAATTGTGATGATGAGGGCTTATCTTTAAATAACTTCACAATGAGTAGACATAAATGTCTTTAAAGGCCTTCAAATGCAATTTGAAAATATATACTTTTTTTTTTTATTCAGCCAGGTATTTAATTATGATCTACTTTCTCAATGATCTCAAAAGTTGTTGAGGAAATAAGCAAAGGCCAACACATACTACAAGTTTTATGCATAAAGAGTTCAGGGCTTGGTCAGAATATAAAATGGTCTGTCCTACATTTGTTTCTGCCTGAAGGTGGCTGGGTGAAAGTGGAGAAGTGCAGATGAAGCAATAGAATTTGGGAATAGGATGTGGGCAGTGGACAGTCAGAAGAGGGTCATCCACGTTACCATAAGTCTACAGAAGGTGGCTGTTCATCTTATGCTAAAGTTTAGAATGTCAAAGTTGATGGGATAATGGAGATTATCTGTCCCATTATCTTGAATTAGCTCACAGCACAGAGACATTGTCAAAACCTCTTGTAACACAGCAAATGAGTGCTAAAACTGACATGAGGCCTCTGATTTCCAGACTAGTCCACAAATTTATTCCTAACTTATATTCACATGACTTCCTAGAAGACTTTTTAGTGACATGCAATACAATTCACTGAATTAAGATTAATAAAATAGAAATAGATAGATATCATTTGAAGTATTACATCCAGAAAGTATTTCCTTCTAATACTCGCTGGGCAGGTTGTTCTTAACCTTGTCTTTGAGGTTTCCAGGTAGCTGGCAATAGATTACAAACTTGCCTTAAAATGAGTTGTAAAAACCTGAAGAATGTGGGTAGAGCTAAGGTTTAAGAAAGGTTTATACTACTCCTGCCTGTGCCCACTTTGTATTTTGCATACAGAATAGAAATAACAGGTTTTGACAAAGTGATGACATCAATTTTCTATTAATGACATGCTTCCTCAGTTCCTTCCTTAGAATGATACAAATATATATATGCACACACATTAAAAAATGTGTGAACGAAATCTGGATAAAAATAAAAGGCTGTGTGCTTCCTCACTCAGTCATGTCCAACTCTTTGTGACCCCATTGACTGTAGCCGGCCAGGCTTCTCAGTTCATGGGGATTCTCCAGGCAAGAATACTAGAGTGGGTTGCCATGCCCTTCTCTGGGGGATCTTTCCAACCCAGGGATGGAACCCAGGTCTCCCACATCATGGGTGGATATTTTACCCTCTGAGACACCAGGAAAGCCCAAGAATACTGGAGTGGGTAGCCTATCCTTTGCTCCAGGGGATCTTCCCTACCCAGGAATGGAACCAGGGTCTTTTGCAATTGCAGGTGAATGCTTTATCAGCTGAGCTACCAGGACAGAGTGATGCAATAAACAGAGAACCAGCAATGTACGAGTTTGTTAATTTGGCTAAATCTTTGGACCTCAGTTTCCCCATCCATGTAAAAGATATCTTGACTAGATGACTAACTTAGCCCTCATTCTCCTGGAGGGCAGGTTCTGTGAGCATGAAGGCAGCACACACTTGTAGCCATGCTCTGCCCAGGCATATCTATTACTTGGTCTCACTAGTCTCTTTGATCAACAGTGCTGGTGTGATCTTTATTTCAAGCACGTCTTTCACTTACTCCTGAAATATATATCTTTTCTTTGACTCTTCACACTTTCTTATGATTTGTGCAACACTTTGAGGAAAGAAAAAATTAACTAGTAGAAATTAATCTCTAAGTTTTCTCATATTTAAGATGTGATGAATCATTTAGCTATACCTCTTCTTTTAGAGTTTAATTGTTGAATAATAAATAGATGAATTTCTGATCACTAGCCACTTATTTATTATGATATGAGCTGCTTCATAAAAATATTTGAATCTCTGGCCACAGTTATAAATGCTGTTGTGCAATCATGAGATTGAAAAGTCCCTGTCTTCAAGGGGCTTTGTGATCAAACTCTTATCTCATTTGAGGAACAAGACACTGCTCAGTATAAACTTAGCTGTATCTCATAAATATCATAGGTTTATAGTAATAGTAAATCCAAGGAAGTAAAGTTCCAGAAGTCTCACTTAAACAGAACTTTTCCAGAGCCCTAGAGAAGGCCTGAAAAATGTGTTCATGTGGCCCTAATGGCTTTTAGAGCTTCACTGTTGAGGAATAATTGACAGACAACAACCTGGGAACAAAGTGTGAACATTTATAAATGCAATGAAATAATCTCTATCTTAAAGAAAATAAACTTATCCCTCAGCAGAAAAACTATTCTAATAATCCTTTCTAACTCTTGATTTGAGCTTGTGTTTCTTCCAGCCCAGCGTTTCTCATGATGTACTCTGCACAGAAGTTAAATAAGAGGGTGACAAGTACTCCTTTTCCTATTTGGAACCAGTCTGTTGTTCCATGTCCAGTTCTAACTGTTGCTTTCTGACCTGCATACAGATTTCTCAAGAGGCAGGTCAGATGGCCTGGTATTCCCATCTCTTTCAGAATTTTCCACAGTTTATTGTGATCCACACAAGGGCTTTGGCATAGTCAATAAAGCAGAAATAGATGATTTTCTGGAACTCTCTTGCTTTTTCCATGATTCAGTGGATGTTGGCAATTTGATCTCTGGTTCTTCTGCGTTTTCTAAAACCAGCTTGAACATCAGGAAGTTCACAGTTCACATATTGCTGAAGCCTGGCTTAGAGAATTTTGAGCATTACTTTACTAGCATGTGAGATGAGTGCAGTTGTGCAGTAGTTTGAGCATTCTTTGGCATTGTCTTTCTTTGGGATTGGAATGAAAACTGAACTTTTCCAGTCCTATGGCCACTGCTGAGTTTTCCAAATTTGCTGGCATATTGAGTGCAGCAGTTTGACAGCATCATCTTTCAGGATTTTAAATAGCTCAACTGGAATTCGATCACCTCCACTAGCTTTGTTCATACTGATGTTTTTCTAAGGTACACTTGACTTCACATTCCAGGATGTCTGGCTCTAGATGAGTGATCACACCTTGATGAGAGTGAAAGAGGAGAGTGAAAAAATTGGCTTAAATCTCAATATTCAGAAAACAAAGATCATGGCATCTGGTCTCACCACATTCATGGGAAATAGATGGGGAAACAGTGGAAGCAATGTCAGATTTTATATTTTGGGGCTCCAAAATCACTGCAGATGGTGATTGTAGCAATTAAATTAAAAGACTCTTACTCCTTGGAAGAAAAGCTATGACCAACCTATATAACATATTGAAAAGCAGAGACATTACTTTGCCAAAAAATGTCTGTCTAGTCAAGGCAATGGTTTTTCCAGTGGTCATGTATGGATGTGAAAGTTGGACTGTGAAGAAAGCTGAGAGCTGAAGAATTGATAGTTTTGAACTGTGGTGTTGGAAAAGACTCTTGAGAGTCCCTTGGACTGCAAGGAGATCCAAGCAGTCCATCTGAAAAGAGACCAGTCCTGGGATTTCTTTGGAGGGAATGATGCTGAAGCAGAAGCTCCAGTACTTTGGCCACCTCATGCAAAGAGTTGACTCATTGGAAAGGACTCTGATGCTGGGAGGGATTGGGGACAGGAGGAGAAGGGGACAACAGAGGATGAGATGACTGGATGGCATCGCTGACTCCATGGACGCAAGTCTGAGTGAACTCTTGGAGTTGGTGATGGACAGGGAGGCCTGGAGTGCTGAGATTCATGGGGTGGCAGAGTCGGACATGACTGAGCAACTGAACTGAACTGATGATTAGAGTGTTGAGCAACTTCTCATTTCTTGTCGGCTATCTGTACCTCTTTGGAAAAATGCCTATTTAGTTCTTCTGCCCATAGTTTAATCATTTTTTTTTGTATTGAGTTTTATGAGCTGTTTATATATTTTGGACATTAACCCCTTATCAGTCACATCATTTACAAATATTTTTTCCTGTTTAGTAGGTTGTCTTTTTTCTTGAGAATGGTTTAATTTGTAGTGCAAAAACTTTTTAAGTTTAATCAGGACCTATTTATTTATTTTTGCTTCTGTTTCCTTTACCTGAGGAGACAGATTTTTAAAATATTGCTACAGCTCAGGTCAAAGAGTATTCTGCCCATATTTTCTTGCAGGAGATTTATGGTTTTCACTTACATTTATTTTTTAATCCATTTTGAGTTTATTTTTTATTATGGTGTGAACAAATGTTCTAACTTCATTCTTTTATATGTATCTGTCTACTTTTCCCAGCACCACTTATTTCAAGAGACTGGCTAAAAAGGCAGGAGGTTTTTAACTATAGAAACACTTTGTAGAAATTTTTATTCTCATCAGAAACTTTTGACATTGCTCCTGCTGCTAATTTTCTAGGAAAAAAGTGTTTTCTGCAAAAGTGTACTTAAAATTTAAAATATTCAGTGAATTCCTCCAGATTCTTTTTAAAGTTATTTCTCTTTCTTCTAGCACCTCGTAAGATCTTATAATGGCATCAAAGCACAACACACTGATTAGATTATAGATATTTATCTGCTTTTATACTCTTTATTGAGAGGTCTTTTTTTTTATTTTCAACAACAAGGTTTCTTACCCTGTTTAACTCTGTATTCAGAGCCCTGAGACTATAGAATGCACCCAATAAATTTATTTTTTCAATTGAATTTCTAGAAAGATGACAACCTGTACAACTCAAGATGGCCACTTCCCAATGGCCATTTCTCAAGGGGCAGTTGAAAACAGATTTAAAAGGGTTAAAGAGTGAGGGAGTGTGAGCAAGTGAAAGCAGAAATTTGTATCCACACATTTTCCAGTGTATGGAGCTGTAATTTTGAAATGAAAAGTCTCAATCTCCACTGCCGCGATAATTGGCATTATTGCTGTATATTCTTGACATTTTACATGAAAATTACATCTTGTTTCATACTCCCAGTATTGTATTAAAAAGTTCAGATACCACCTGACTTAGAGCTCTTAGTCTGAAGAAATACATTCAGTTCATATGGTTGAAATAGTTCGTTCAGTTTTCCTACACTTCATCTTAAATTTTTCATCACTCTTGCCTTTTCAAGTAGTCTTTTAGAGTCTGAGAGAGACCCCTAAAATTTTAGGCATTCTGTAGCATATACAGGGAATGACTTAAGTAGAGTCAGTTTGTTACTTTATCGCTGTCACTGGCAGCTCCTGTAATGTAGAAGGAATTGTGTTACCTACCTATCAAAACCAGATGTACATAATCCATACATATGCTTCAAATTGGTGAATTGTTTGTAGGATAGTTTAACTTAAAATATAAGCAATTTGGAAATATATATATATATATTTATGGGAAGGTCCATCAGTTCAGTTCAGTCGCTCAGTTGTGTCTGACTGTTTGCAACGCCATGGACTGCAGCATGCCAGGCCTCCCTGTCCATTACCAATTCCCAGAGCTTACTCAAACTATTGTCCATTTAGTTGGTGGCGCCATCCAACCATCTCATAATCTGTCGTCCCCTTCTCCCACCTTCAATCTTTCCCAGCATCAGGATCTTTTCCAGTGAGTCAATTCTTTGCATCAGGTGGGCAAAGTATTGGAGCTTCAGCTTCAGCATCAGTCCTTCCAATGAATACTCAGGATTGATCTCTTTTAGGATGTCCTGGTTTGATCTCCTTGCAGTCCAAGGGACTCTCAAGAGTCTTCTCCAACACCACAGCTCAAATCCATCAATTATTCAGTGCTCAGCTCTCTTCATAGTCCAACTCTCACATCCATACACAACTACTGGAAAAACCACAGCTTTGACTAGATGGACATTTGTTGGCAGAGTGATGTCTCTGCTTTTTATTATGCTCTCTAGGTTCTTCAAACTTTTTTTTGCAAGGACCAAGCATCTTTTAATTTAATGACTGTAGTTACCATCTGCAATGATTTTGGAGGCCAAATAAATAAAGTCTCTCACAGTTTCCATTGTTTCCCCATCTATTTGCAATGAAATGATGGATCAGAGGCCATGATCTTCATTTTCTGAATGTTGAGTTTTAAATCAACATTTTCACTCTCCTCTTTCACTTTCATCAAGAGGCTCTTTAGTTCTTCTTCACTTTCTGCCATAAGGGTGGTGTCATCTGCATATCTGAGGTTATTGATACTTCTCCCTGCAGTCTTGATTTCAGCTGTGCTTCTTCCAGCCCAGCGTTTCTCATGATGTACTCTGCATATAAGTTAAATAAGCAGGGTGACAAAATATAGCCTTAATGCATTCCTTTCCTGGTTTGGAACCAGTCTGTTGTTCCATGTCCAATTCTAACTGTCACCTCTTGACCTGTATACAGATTTCTCAGGAGGCAAGGTGGTATGGTATTGCAATCTCTTGAAGAATTTTCCACAGTTTGTTCCAATCCACGCAGTCAAAGGCTTTGGCATAGTCAATAAAGCATAATTAGATGTTTTTCTGGAACTCTCTTGCTTTTTGATGATCCAGAGGATGTTGGCAATTTGACCTCTGGTAGCTCTGGCTTTTTAAAATCCAGCTTGAACATCTGGAAGTTCATGGTTCATGTACTGTTGAAGCCTGGCTTGGAGAATTTTGAGCATTTCTTTGCTAGCATGTGAGATGAATGCAATTGTGCAGTAGTTTGAACATTATTTAGCATTGCCTTTCTTAGGAATTGGAATGAAAACTGACATTTTCCAGTCCTATAGCCACTGCTGAGTTTTCCACATTTGCTGACATATTGAGTGCCACACTTTCACAGCATCATCTTTTAGGATTTGAAATAGCTCAACTGGAATTCCATCACCTCTACTAGCTTTGTTCATAGCGATACTTCCTAAGGCCCACTTGACTTCACTTTCTAGGATTCTGCCTCTAGGTGAGTGATCACACCATCGTGATTATCTGGGTCATGAAGATCTTTTTTGTATTCTTGCCACCTCTTCTTAATATCTTCTGCTTCTGTTAGGACCTTGACATTTCTCTCCTTTATTGAGCCCATCTTTGGGTGAAATTTTCCCTTGGTATCTCTAATTTTCTTGAAGAGCTGTCTAGTCTTTCCCATTCTATTGTTTTCCTCAATTTTGCACTGATCACTGAGGAGGGCTTTCTTATTCCTTGCTATTCTTTGGAACTCTGCATTCAGATGGGTATGTCTTTCCTTTTCTCCTTTGCTTTTGGCTTCTCTTTTTTTCACAGCTATTTGTAAGGCTTATCTCCTCAGAAAACTATTTTTCCTTTTTGCATTTCTTTTTCTTGGGGATGGTCTTGATTACTGCCCCTGTACTATGTCACAAACCTCCATCCATAGTTCTTCAGGTACTGTGTCTATCAGATCTTCTATCAGATCTAATCTCTTGAATCTGTTTGTCACTTCTACTGTATAATCATAAGGGATTTCATTCAGGTCATACCTGAATGGTCTAGTGGTTTTCCCTACTTTCCTCAATTTAAGTCTAAATTTGGCAATAAGGTGTTCATGATCTGAACCACAGTCAGCTCTCGGTCTTGTTTTTGCTGAATATACAGAAGGTCCATAGAGAGTCTTCAAAATATATATACATAATTAATACATATTTATATATAAATATACGGTGGATTATACATAAACGTTTATCTTTTTTAAAGACAGGATAGTTTGTAAGATATTTTAACTTAAAATATAAGCAATTTGGAAATATATATGTATTTATGGTAAGGCCCATAGATAGTTCTTCAAATATATACATATTTAAAATATATATGCATATATAATATATATTAATATATAAATATATGGTGGATTAGCCATGAAATCAAAAGATGCTTACTCCTTGGAAGAACAGTTATGACACACGTAGACAGCATATTCAAAAGCAGAGATATTACTTTGCTGACTAAGGTCCGTCTAGTCAAGGCTATGGTTTTTCCTGTAGTCATGTATGGATGTGAGTGTTGGACTCTGAAGAAATCTGAGCATCGAAGAAGTGATGCTTTTGAACTGTGCTATTGGAGAAGACTCTTGAGAGTCCTTTGGACTTCAGGGAGATCCAACCAGTCCATTCTGAAGGAGATCGGCCCTGGGATTTCTTTGAGAGGAATGATGCTAAAGCTGAAGTTCCAATACTTTGGCCACCTGATGGGAAGAGCTGACTCATTGGAAAAGACTCTGATGCTGGGAGGGATTGAGGGCAGGAGGAGAAGGGGACAACAGAGGATGAGATGGCTGGATGGCATCACTGACTCGATGAAGGTGAGTCTGAGTGAACTCTGGGAGTTGGTGATGGACAGGGAGGCCTGGCGTGCTGCGATTAATGGGGTCGCAGGGAGTCGGACACAACTGAGCGACTGAACTGAACTGATACACACAATCCATTGGGTTTCAGAGTCGGACATGACTGAGCAACTAAGCACAGCACAGACAGTAACTCTATCATATTTGCCAGTTAGACCCTTTTTCTGAAAGAGCAAGAACAAGTAAGTGTTCTATTGGGCATGATTTTCAGAGCTTTGAGATTTCTCAGAGTAACTAAAGAGGTTCTTGTTTCATTTATATTAATTTTCTTGTGAAATATACTTTTGAGCTTAATTATCCATATGAGTGATGTCATTCTGGTTCAAAGCAGTCTTGGAATTTTCATTTTATTTGTTGTGGAGTTCAGTTTAAATCTTCTTCATTGGAGTTTTCTGGGTTGTTATTTGTTGTGGGGAGAGTTGGTCTTAGGATTATGCAATGCATTATTCAAAGTTGCCCTACAGAGTCTCTGGTTTGTGATTAAAATAGAAAATACATTAGAAATAAAATATGTAATGAAGTGAAGGGGGAAAAGTCTTTACCTGGCATACAGTATATTGCATTTAAAATATACCAAATGGTCTAAAAAAGAAATGCCTGCATGACCTTCAAAGTGAACTACTTGAATATAGTCAATATTTATTTAGTGTTTTAAAATGAAATCTTGATTTAAGTATCAAACCAAATGATCTGAAAAGAAATAGCCATCATCTGAAAAAGAAATGCATGCATGACCTTCAAAGTGAATTCCTTGAAACAGTCAATATTTATGTAGGTTTTAAAAAATGAACCCTTGATTTAAATATCAAACCAAGTGATCATTAACCATAATTTGAATATATGTGATCTTAAATATTTAGTTTGTAGCTCTAAATGTTACATTAAAAAAATTTTTTTTTCCATTCCCACAGTACACCAAACACTACTAAACAAGAAGGAATTTTAAAATGTTCTATACTTTTGTCAGCATAATATACTTTGGCAAATGCCAACTACTTACATATAGTAAACAAATTGTACCAATCTAGTGGAAATAAAACAATGTACAGTGTGGCTTAAGCCATGCAATTTGGACTCTTTAAAATAAAATATCTGACCCCATTAACTTTGCCCTCTTGTGTTATTTCAGGGATTATATTACAAACACAGTAAAACTGATTTTTAGATAGAATTAAATTTACTAATCTGTTTAGTAAGATTATCTTGGAACTAAGATAACTAAGGTAGGAGGTAGGAAGTTTATCTAGGTTGGTCTAGCAGAAATCCTTTAGGAGCAGAGCATTTTTCTTGGGTACTGGTAGAAAAGGAAGTGAGACTGAAGAAGAGAATTCAATGTGAGGGAGTTTTTCCTTTGCTAACATAGAAAGAGCACAGAGTAAAAACCAGGAATAGTCACTAGTGGGTGAAAACAGTCCCAGGTCAGCACTCAGCAGGAAAATGGAACTGAATTCTGCCAACAACCTGAATGAGCTTACAAGTACATTCTTCCCCAGAGCCTCAAGATAAACACCAAACCCAGCCGACTGATCCCCTAAGCAGAGAACCAGCCGAGTTTGCCTGGAATTCTGAGCTATGGAGGTTGGAAGTGTGAGACAGCATATGAATGTTGTATTAAACCACAAGTTTGTGGTAATTTGTTACACAGCAATAGAAACCTAATACAATCATGTCTCTACACACTATAAAAGTTGTTTTCATGGGAATTTCCTCAGAGTGCTTTAGCAGATGCTGAATAGAAACCAGAAGTACTCTTCAGACTCAGCTTATGCTTTTCTCAAGGTCTTAGGTTTCTCTTTCATGACTCCTACATGAACACAGGCCCATCTGAAATGTAGAGCAGAGTCTGACATCTAAGCACAAAGTGCATGAAGGGAGCAGTGTGAGAAATGGCTATTTAAAAGCCAGTCTGTCCTGCTTGATTAAAATCACAGTATTTTCAAGGTTGGGAACTCATGTACACCTGAGATGGAAAAAAAATAAAAATTAAAAAAAAAATTGCAGTATTAGAAGTTGTTATCTCCAAATCATAAAGCTACAATCCATAGTCAGGGAAATAAGATCATCCATGCTGGGGAGCAACTAAGGCCGTGAACCAGAACTTCTGAGCCCATGTACTCCAGAGCCTGAGAGCCACAACTACTGAAGCCCACGTGCTCTGGAGCCGGCGTTCCAGAACTAAAGAGTCCATGCACTGCAATGAGAGAGTCCACGTGACACAAGTAAGACTCGATGCAGCTCAATAAGTACATTTTTCAAAATGGATAAACTATCTTATACCGGGCTTTGTGCCATCTGAACCAGATTCAATAAGACATTATAAACAATAACATGCCTACGAAAAGAAGGGTAGCTTAAAGGGGTCTAGGGTAAAAATTGTGAAATGATTCAGCAAAGCAAGAATCAGAGTGACCAGGAAAAAGAGAAATATGGCTCAACTGGTGAGGAGATTATCCTTTGAGGTACATCAGTTGTCAGTTTCCAGGATTTTATTAATTTTCATACTGTTGGGATCATCCAGGTTTACTGAAATTGGTTTAAATACCCAATTGTATGTGGCAGGAGATTGGAAAGTTTTTCTAACAATTCGCAACTTTGAGTGTTCATCTTCTTCTAATTTTCTGCTTCTGATGGGCTTTTGAGCCAGCAGCTATGTTTGCCTGTGTCTCCTATTATTTTCCAGTTCAAGTTTCTGAGCTGAACTCACCTTTTCTTAAACATCACTATCATTAGATCTGTGTAGAACAATAATACTTCAATAGTTTGGGGCAAATAAAGAGGATCCATACTAACACGTGATATAATCAATTAAAAATTAGCCAATTAGCCATCTTAAATTTTAAGATTCTCAGTATTTTTTCCCAAAGATACTTTGCCTATAGCTGTGTACTTCAGCTCCTCTAGTATTTGCTCTTTTGCTCTTTTCTAATTTAAATTCTTATCAACTTCTTATGTCAAGTGTGTTAACCATTGTGCTGCCTCACTTCTAGATTATCAGACTATATACACAGTGCTTTAACTCATAGGCAACATACTCAAGAGGGATTCCATTCCTATGAAGTTTCAAAACAGGCAAAACTAGCCAGAGTTATGGACATCAGAATAGAGGTTTTCAGAACTGACCAGGGGCGCTGGTAACTTTCTCGAATGATGGAGATGTTCTGTGAATTAACAAGTATGTGTGCTACATGGGTACCTGCACTTACCAAAACTCATCATGTTGTATACTTAAGATTTATACATTTCACAGTGTGTAGGATCCTTCTACAGTAATGTATGTAAAAGATAAACTAAAAAAAAAAGAGAGAGAGAGAAAAAGGAACTATGTTGAAACATAAAACAAAGCATTTACTGAGGAATTTTGGAAAGACTTTAGGATCAGAGTGAAATTTGAGTTGGGCATGTAATGAAAGGGAAGATTAAGACAGATATTTATGGCAGAGGGAATAGTAAAACTAAAATATAGATACTATGATGTAGAAAGACTCTTTAGTATAGAGGAATTTTGTATAAGTATCTAGAGACATAAATAAAAAGGAACAATTGTACCAAGGCTATTGCAAGTTAAACTGAGAAATTTAGAATATCTCAATAGCTGAAAACTGTTGAAGGTTTAAAGACATCAAGGCTTTATTTGAGAATCTATTTGCATAAAGGGGCTTCTCTGGTGCTCAGAGGGTAAAACCACTGCCTGGAATGCAGGAGACCCAGGTTCCATCCTTGAGTTGGGAAGATACTCTGGAGAAGGAAATGGCAGCCCACTCCAGTACTCTTGCCTGGAGAATCCCATGGACAGGGAGCCTGATAGGCTACAGTCCACCGGATCCCAAAGAGTTGGACACAACTGAGCAACATCACTTTCACTTTCTTTATTTGCATAAATTAGGATATCAAGTTAATTACTAACAAGATTAATTCAACAAATGGAACATTTTTTAAAAGGGGGAAGCGAACACAACTCATGCAAATAATAATGAAAGACAGCGCTTACATGTGTCAGTTCAGTTCAGTTCAGTCGCTCAGTCATGTCCAACTCTTTGCGACCCCATGAAATGCAGCATGCCAGCCCTCCCTGTCCATAATCAACTCCCGGAGTTCACTCAGACTCACATCCATCAAGTTAGTGATGCCATCCAGTCATCTCATCCTCGGTCGTCCCCTTCTCTTCCTGCCCCCAATCCCTCCCAGCATCAGAGTCTTTTCCAATGAGTCAGCTCTTCGTAAGAGGTGGCCAAAGTACTGGATTTTCAGCTTCAGCATCATTCCCTCCAAAGAAATTCCAGAGCTGATCTCCTTCAGAATGGACTGATTGGATCTCCTTGCAGGCCAAGGGACTCTCAAGAGTCTTCTCCAACACCACAGTTCAAAAGTATCAACTCTTTGGTGCTCAGCCTTCTTCACAGTCCAACTCTCACATCCATACATGACCACAGGAAAAACCATACCCTTGACTAGACGGACCTTAGTGGGCAAAGTAATGTCTCTGCTTTTGAATATGCTGTCTAGGTTGGTCATAACTTTTCTTCCAAGGAGTAAGCGTATGGGTGTGCAAATATTGAGTAGCAGTAATAGCAAATCCTCACACAAGTACAGAATGCAGCCCATTGTCTTAAGCACTTTGTATTTGTTAAATGATTTGCATACCATCTTATGAGGTAAATATTATTGTTTCTATTTCACAAGGGAGAAAATGGTGGTACAAAGAGCTTATACACCTTGCGAGGTTCTCATGTCTATGATGTAGTTTTAATAGCCTCTGAACTCAAGTAGCAGAAGCACAGACTTTTCTTCCTAAATCCACCACTCCATGATGGAGCACAGGAAAATCTCTACTTAAGATATTCTCAGGACAATTTTTGCTGATTGAGTAATCTGTTTCAGGGCTTTATTGTGGCCAATTGATGAGAGCAAGGACACTCAGTTCAGTTCAGTTCAGTTCAGTTCAGTCACTCAGTCATGTCTGACTCTTTGTGACCCCATGAATTGCAGTACGACAGGCCTCCCTGTCCATCACCATCTACTGGAGTTCATTCAAACTCACGTCCATCAGGTCGGTGATGCCATCCAGCCATCTCATCCTCTGTCGTCCCTTTCTCCTCCTGCCCCCAATCCCTCCCAGCATCAGAGTCTTTCCAATGAGTCAACTCTTTGCATGTTGTGGCCAAAAAGTACTGGAGTTTCAGCTTAGCATCATTCCTTCCAAAGAGCACCCAGGGCTGATCTCCTTCAGAATGGACTGGTTGGACCTCCTTGCAGTCCAAGGGACCCTCAGGAGTCTTCTCCAACACCACAGTTCAAAAGCATCAGGCAGAGGAACCAGAGATAAAATTGCCAACATCCTCTGGATCATCAAAAAGCAAGAGTGTTCCAGAAAAGCATCTATTTCTGCTTTATTCTCTATGTCAAAGCTTTTGACTGTGTGGATCACAATAAACTGTGGAAAATTCTGAAAGAAATGGAATACCAGACCACCTGACCTGGTACTTGACAAACCTATATGCAGCTCAGGAAGCAACAGTTAGAACTGGACATGGAACAACAGACTGGTTCCAAATAGGAAAAGGAGTACGTCAAGGCTCTATATTGTCACCTGGTTATTTAACTTTTATGCAGAGTACATCATGAGAAATGCTGGGCTGGAGGAAACACAAGCTGGAATCAAGATTGCTGGGAGAAACATCAATAACCTCAGATATGCAGATGACACCACCTATCTGGCAGAAAGTGAAGAGGAACTAAAGAGCCTCTTGATGAAAGTGAAAGAGGAGAGTGAAAAAGTTGGCTTAAAACTCAACATTGAGAAAACGAAGATCATGGCATCTGGTCCCATTACTTCATGGGAAACAGATGGGGTAATAGCAGAAACAGTGTCAGACTTTATTTGGGGGGGGCTCCAAAATCACTTCAGATGGTGACTGCAACCGTGAAATTAAAAGACGCTTACTCCTTGGGAGAAAAGTTATGACCAACCTAGATAGCATATTGAAAAGCAGAGACATTACTTTGCCAACAGAGATCCGTCTAGTCAAGGGTATGGTTTTTCCAGTGGTCATGTAAGGATGTGAGAGTTGGACTGTGAAGAAAGGACACTCAAGATGTATTCTGTTCTGCAAATTTGGAAACTAGAGTATTGTGTAAATAGAGCTTTTATCACTGCCAGAAAAGTGGTTCACAGGGGACACCTGGGAAGCAATTCACTAGTGAGTTACTTATTACCTTTCTAAGGTTCAAAAGAAAAGGTGGAAATGAATACACTGGAGACAGTTTTTGCCTTGTTGGTGATTTGCTCACCTCTCTCAATTCTAATAAAATAAATGAAATTGAAAGAACTCAGTAAACAGTACATCTGGATGTCCCTGAAAGGAGCTTAAGCCCATATTGTGTTAGCTTTGTGTTTTGGACAGTTTTAGAGGAAGGTTGGGCTTCCCAGATGGCTCAGTGGCAAAGAATCTGCCTGCTAATAAAGGAGACATAGGTTCCGTCTCTAGGTCAGGAATATCCCCTGGAGCAGGAAGTGGCAACCCACTCCAGTATTCTTGCCTAAAAATCCCACAGACAGAGGAGTCTGACATGCTACAGTCCATGGGGTCACAAAGAGTTGGACATAACAGCACAGCTGGGTAGAAGGTTGTGTTGCTATTGAGTTTGGTCAGAGGAGATACCTGTTAGAGGGTGAATATTTTTTTTAATTTGCCGCTTTAGAGATCTCAAGGTTGCTGTCTTGTAAACAGCAGATATGACAGCTTTAGCTTCTGCTTTTAACCAGCTGAATTGACAGTGCTGGTAAAGCCAAAAACTCAAAATTCATGTCAAACAAATTAGCAACTTAGCCTTGTTTACGTCACTTAGGCAATTGCAGCATATATATCATTATTACATATTCATAAAAATAGACATTTCAGTCCAGTCGCTCAGTCATGTCCAACTCATTGCGACCCCATGAGTCGCACCACGCCAGGCCTCCCTGTCCATCACCAACTCCCAGAGTTCACTCAGACTCACATCCATCGAGTCAGTGATGCCATCCAGCCATCTCATCCTCTGTCATCCCCTTCTCCTCCTGCCTTCAATCCCTCCCAGCATGTCTTTTCAAATGAGTCAACTCTTTGCATGAGGTGGCCAAAGTACTGGAGCGTCAGCTTCAGCATCATTCCCTATTGTTTCATAGAATACAGCAAATTTAATGTTTATGTCTAGAATTCCTTTAAACTAGACTTGATTATTTTAAAAGAGGAAAANTTCAATCCCTCCCAGCATGTCTTTTCAAATGAGTCAACTCTTTGCATGAGGTGGCCAAAGTACTGGAGCGTCAGCTTCAGCATCATTCCCTATTGTTTCATAGAATACAGCAAATTTAATGTTTATGTCTAGAATTCCTTTAAACTAGACTTGATTATTTTAAAAGAGGAAAACTTGGAATAAACTTGCAAGAACTTAACAAGGTAGTTAAAAATAAGAAAATGATACCCATTTTCAACTGCTTCTCTTAAATGTTCATTAAGGAACATGTCAGTTAAGTGGACTGCTGTGATACTAAGTGTCATGCAAATAAAAGATGAATGAAAATCATTTAGCAGAATTAATCGAAAAGTGATCAAGCATAAAAGAAATCCTCTTAAATATTTGTTTTACATAGTTTTGTGAGCTGTTGAACCTTTGAATAGCTTTAATGAATCCTGAAGGGTCTTGCACTCACTCATGTTATGGCTGGGCATAAAAATGTCTGTCTTTTTCTAAAAGTTAATGACTCAGAATTCTTTTCAGATTTCTCTGAATATCAAACATTTTTTTTTAAGTGCTAGGTTTTGTTGGATTGTCTCCTTTGCAACTTCTTTTGAGTGAGAACAGGCAATTAACAAGTATCATGTAACTTTAAACTTTAGAGGCACCAAATGTAAGGGAGCAAAGGTGGAGGATTATGTTGTTTTACATGCATGTGGTCAAATTAAGCCAGGAGACACTCCGATTTTGCTTCCTCATCAAAAATGCACTTGTGCCATGCTTCCCTCTCACGATTATTTCATATTTCAAGTAAGCATTCAATATCTGACAGGTTTAATTGTAGGTACTGAAGTAATACTTCATGGAAAATAAGAAATAAAATTATCTGCTTTCTTGAGCGTATATTCTAGGGGAAAAGAAATTAATGTATAAAATGTCATAAAGACAAAGGATACAAAATATAACTTTACCACACATGGTGATCAAGGAACAAGTCTCTAAGAAAATGATTTATTCACCAAGCATTAACTATGATTAGAGACAAAAAAATATCTTTGACTATTGCAAATATATTTATAGACACTGAGAAATGCTGAAAGAGGATTCAAGTAGAATTCAATCTTAAGCTCACTCAACTAGAATAGACTGAGAGGACACTAGGTAACAGCTCACACCTAGACCCTGGAAAATTTTAAAGCCAACCCAAAGTTGGCTCAAAGTCTTGTTGGAATAATGTTATCTATGTTCCAGAACATCTCAAAGAGTTTGCAAACTAAGACAGACTCTTTCCACCATACCAGCAAGATCAGTTAATTCAAGAGAAACAAAGAAAAGCCTTGCTCCACACAGGGGCCTGATGGCTGGTGGTGCCAGCCTGGGAGCAGTTTGTGTGGAAGGGACTATACTCATGTGCACTCTAGCAGACATGTCTGCCTTGGGTATTAAGGAGAGGAGTGAAGCCTGTCTGCCTTTACTTCTCCTCACTACTTTATAAAATCTGATCAATGTCTATGGTATCTCCCAAGCAGGAAAACTTTGAGCTTCATAGCTCATTTCCACATTTTAAACGTATTCAATGTGAAAAAGAAATCTCTATCTCACATCAGCATCTTGATTTTTTTTTTTCCCTCTAAAGCTCTCCATTCCGGCTGTACACGTTATAAACTCAGCAAAGCTTCTTCTGTGACAGCAACAGATAATGGCAACATCTTGGTGGGATTAATCAGTACCTTTCCGTTGCTCATGGTCAAGCAGCTTTGTTGATGGATCTATTGTAATTGTCTACTTTCCTCCCTCATCACTGGGCTTGGCTCCCTGACAAATGAACGTCTGTCCATCTGTATTCTCAGCGGCCAACATAACATCATAGACACTTAGCAAATATTTGATGAATGGACAAATAAAAGAGGAACCGTCATAACAGTTATCCTACTGAATGTAAGATGGTAGTGGTGGGAACAGGAGGTACTTTTAGTCCTTGATCTAAACATTACTGCAGGTGCCACAGGAAGATCAGTCCAAGAATCTGATTTGTCAGACAAGTCCAAGCAAAAGAACCATTTTTTTAAAAAAATCTTCTCATCTTCAGACAGGCTGAAGATAGCTGGCAAATACAAATACAGGATGGATAGCCCATAGGCATCACAGTTGTGCTGTGTTTCAAACCAGTATCCAGCCATCAGCAGGCCACCTTGTCCAACCTTGTCAATTTCAGGAACACCTGCAGGGCTCCTTAAGCAGCCTATCCAGACTTTTGTTTCCATATGCCCAAAGAAGTGTCTTAATGAGGACAATTTGGCCCAGATACAAAGTATAATATGGTCTCCTCTGAATTTAAAATACTTGCCCTTTTAATGCCAATCAAGAGATTTAATACATTTGTTCCTGTTCTCATAAAATATGAAGTTAGTGTTGCACTTTCATTTTAAAAACTCCTTTTTTAATATTTTAGCTATCATGTTTTCATTTTGGCATGTGAATTACCATTTTAAATGAATAATACTAGAATAACTCAATTTTCAGTGACTCGGTTTTTTGTAATATGAATCATATTACCTATTTTAGGAGTTTAACTTTTCTATTGTTATTCATAAGCTAAACTATTACCACTACATTCTTTACTCCTGCTTTACAGTGGAGAGTCTTATTTTGCTGGTTACTTATATGTTCCCATGTGTGTGTTTGCATGCTCAGTCACTCTGGTGTTTGACTTTTTGCAACCTTATGGACTGTAGCCCACCAGGCTGCTCTGGCCATGGAATTTTCCAGGCAAGAATAATTACAATATCTACTAAAGTCCACACTTTCAATGCCACGGCCATGGGGATCCTGTTGAGAAGAGAGCTGTCTCTTCATGGGTCTTGTCAAGCTTTCTTCTACCTCCAGTGTCAATATCAGTGTCAATGCTTTATAAGAGATTGTATTTCTCTTTGATTTCTTTAGTTCTTGTATTTTGGCCCTTGATCTCTTCCTAGAATACATAATTAATAACAGAAATATCTACTTTTTCAGAGAAAGCATTGATCACCTACTTGAATATGATCTTGTCTAATGACCCCTAAGAGAGATAAATTTATTTCACAGAAAATAAGCCAACAGCAGTATCTTCTAGAATTTCCATCCATATATATATATATATATTCTGTTGTTGTTGTTTAGTCCCTAAGTCATGTCCAATTCTTTTGTGACCCCTCATGGACTGTAGCCATCCAGGCTCCTCTGTCCATGATATTTCCTAGGCAAGAATATTGGAGTGGGTTGCTTATTCCTTCGCCAGGGAATCTTCCTGACCCAGGGATCAAACTTGACTCTCCTGCATTGGTATTGGCAGGAGGATTTTTCACCACTGAGCCACCTGGAAAGCCCTATACATATTTACTGTATAGTATATAAAGAAAACATGAGTAGTTTAATGCTGTTTGAGATTGGTGAGACCAGTTTCTTTTCTGTATGTGATTTCCCTGTCTTTTGTATATGTCTTCATATGATCACTTCATTATTCTCTCTGCTCTGCATCTCTTAAGACTTTCCTAGCACTTTGTAGGGTTCCAGCTCATGCCTGTGGATTCCAGTCTGCCCATGATCTTTCCTGTATCACAGCCATCATCACTTCCTAGTGATGTTCAATCTCCAGCATCAGACAAAAGCCCTACATAGATGGCTTAGCTGAGCTCCCACTCTTAGTGCCCACTGCTTATAACTGAAGCTAGTTATAAGGTTTCCCATATTCTTCTCTGCACTATTTAGTTAGCAGATGCTCTGTACAGCTGCCTTGACAACTGCACATTCTAAACACTGGCTCATGAAGAACAAACGTTGCTAATCTTTTCGACAAAATGTAGCCTTGGTCGATTAATTGGTCATAATAAACCCTCATCTCTGAACATTCCTGACCATCTCCAAATCATTAATTCTCATATGCTGTTCTTTGGAATAAATGTTTACTAATTGTCGTTAAAGAGAATAACATTGCTCATTCTTTTGTATCCAGGACATATGACAAATTCCATTTCTAACATTTTGTCAGATTTGTAACACTGGCTGATCTAGAAAGAACTACTCTCATGACCTTTCTGATTATTGAGCTGGTTGGATTACCATGAAAGCAAAATTCAGTTCAGTTCAGTTTGTTGAACCTTAACGGTTCCTCGCCAAGGACCACCGAGACCAGGTTTCGATGCAAACAGCAAGAGGATTTTATTATACCGACGCACCGGGGTTCCGTCTCCTTAAGCAAGGAGTGAACTCCGAGTGCTGTTGCATGGTAGCTTTTAAACACAAAAAGCACAAACGGGCGCGGGCAAGGGGAAACAGTTTGATTGGTTACAGGTGTTGACCTTTTCGGGGATTGGTCCATTGATAACAGGTTACAACTGTTGACCAGATGGCGCCCCTGTGGCGGGCAGTTTCTCAGAACAACAGCTCTTCTGGAAAGTCCNAAAAAAAAAAAAAAAAACAGTGCTAAAATCTCATTAACATGATCAAAAGACTCTTAGCTGCTGCCCATAAGTAAAGCAGCAGTTAGCTCACACTTCTCTACTTAAATTTCTTCACATTTACTATGAAAATAATGGTCAAAAGTTTGCTTCCTTACATTAAGTGGGTCATTTGCATGAATGTCCCTGGTCTAGGGAGGCACAGAGCCTTGGGATTGCTAGCGGCAAAAGAGCTTGGTAATGGCAAAAGTGTCAAACATCTTGACAGCTGCAGCCTGAGGAATCGACTGTGAATGTTCATATTTTCAGGTCTAATGCACTGTGCTCTTCAGTTCAATTACCTAAATGCACATTAAGGGTTAGCAATTTTCCTGGATTGTAATTTTATATTGACAGATCTTAGTTCTTGTCTCAACTCAGCAACTTGCCATCTCTGAAATGTAGTGGGTTATTTCATCTCTTCAAGTCCCAATTTTCTTCTCTTTAAAAGAAACTTAACAACTTGAATATCTTCTACATTTATTTATTGTGGAAATCTATAATGATAATAGACTTTAAAAGGATTTTGCAGACATTTAAAGTTATGAAGGATTTTATCATTCTTAAAAGAGTTCTACAGAGGTTCTGAGGGATACAAATGGAAAAACAGCAGAAGAATGTAAGAATCAAAATGGTTGTTTCTGTAGTTTACCTGGAAAACTTAATAAGATTCAGGAACAAACTTTATAATAAAATAAACTTTACAATAAATAAAGTGACAGGCTTTATTTTCTTGAGTTCCAAAATCACTGCAGATGGTGACTGCAGGCATGAAATTAAAAGATGCTCCTTGGAAGAAAAACTATGACAAACCTAGACAGCATGTTAAAAAGCAGAGACATTAGTTTACCAACAAAGGTCCATCTAGTCAAAGCTAAGATTTTTCCAGTAGTCATNATAAACTTTACAATAAATAAAGTGACAGGCTTTATTTTCTTGAGTTCCAAAATCACTGCAGATGGTGACTGCAGGCATGAAATTAAAAGATGCTCCTTGGAAGAAAAACTATGACAAACCTAGACAGCATGTTAAAAAGCAGAGACATTAGTTTACCAACAAAGGTCCATCTAGTCAAAGCTAAGATTTTTCCAGTAGTCATTCATGTATGGATGTGAGAGTTGGACCATAAAGAAGACTGAGTGCCAAATAATTGATGCCTTTTGAACTGTAGTGTTGGAGAAGACTCAAGAGTCCCTTGGACTGCAAGGAAATGAAATAAGTTAATCCCAAAGGAAATCAATGCTGAAAATTTATTGTAAGGACTGATGCTAAAACTGAAACTCCAATATTTTGGCCACCTGATGCAAAGAGCTGACTCATTAGAAAAAACCCTGAGGCTGGGAAAGATTGAAGGTAGGAGGAGAAGGAGATGATAGAGGACAAGATGGTTGAATGGCATCATCAATTCAATGGACATGAGTTTGAACCAACTCTAGAAGATACTGAAGGATAGGAAAGCCTGGCATGCTTCAGTCCATGCAGTCCCAAACAGTTGGACATGACTGAGTGACTAAACAACAAAAACAGGGACAAAATGGACATCTTCTATTGAATTGAAATTATCTAATGGCACCCCACTCCAGTACTCTTGCCTGGAAAATGCCATGAATGGAGGAGCCTGGTAGGCTGCAGTCCATGGGGTCGCTAAGAGTCGGGCACGACTGCGCGACTTCACTTTCACTTTTCACTGTCATGCATTGGAGAAGGAAATGGCAACCCACTCCAGTGTTTTTGTCTGGAGAATCCCAGGGACGGGGGAGCCTGGTGGGCTGCCGTCTATGGGGTCGCACAGAGTCGGACATGACTGAAGTGACTCAGCAGCTTAGCAGCAGCAGCACACACATGTACATAGAGCGGGGTCAAGACTGCTGCAAGCAAGTCCAAGCAACCTTACTCTATGGATCACTGGAAAATGATTTCAGGCTAAAAAACAAGGAGGTATCAAAAAACAGACCCCAAAGTAAATTATAATACATTTGTGTCATGACCATTTTTTCTCCAGATTTCACAATCAACTACATATGAGTGATATTAAAAAGCAGAGACATTACTTTGCCAACAAAGGTCTGTCTAGTCAAGGCTATGGTTTTTCTAGTGGTCATGTATGGATGTGACAGTTGGACTGTGAAGAAAGCTGAGAACTGAAGAATCGATGCTTTTGAACTGTGGTGTTGGAGAAGACTCTTGAGAGTCCCTTGGACTGCAAGGAGATCCAATCAGTCGAAGGAGATCAGCCCTGGGATTTCTTTGGAAGGACTGATGCTAAAGCTGAAACTCCAATACTTTGGCCACCTCATGCGAAGAGTTGACTCATTGGAAAAGACCTCAATGCTGGGAGGGATTGTGGGCAGGAGGGGAAGGGGCCAACCGAGGATGAGATGGCTGGATGACATCACCGACTTATTGCATATGAATTTGAGTAAACCCTGGGAGTTGGTGATGTACAGGGAGGCCTGGTGTGTTGTGATTCATGGGGTCGCAAAGAGTTGGACACGACTGAGCGAATGAA
Source organism: Neotragus moschatus (assembly GCA_006410615.1). Taxonomy (NCBI): domain Eukaryota; kingdom Metazoa; phylum Chordata; class Mammalia; order Artiodactyla; family Bovidae; genus Neotragus; species Neotragus moschatus. The sequence goes on along the minus strand of SJYA01003257.1, from coordinate 1,003,149 downwards.
CTGAACTGAACTGAAATATGAGTGGAAAACAAGAGGTCAAGATACAAGTTTTCTTCTCAGCATTTCCAAAATGATGGAATTTTCTATTTTTTTTAAACCAAGGTACAAATGCAAGGAGAAAATAAAATGTCCTAAGTCCTGGTTAAGACTGCAGGACTTTTTTTTAAAAATTAAATATAGCTGACATAGTTCATATACTTTGGATGCTAACCCACTATTGGATATATTATTTGCAAATATCTGTTCCCATTCTGTAGGTTGTCTTTCTGTTTTGCTGTTCTTTTACCCGTGTAAACATTTTTAGTTTGATGTAGTCCCATTTGTTTATTTGTATTTTTGTTTCCCTTGCTTGAGAAGACAGATTCAAAAAGATATTGCTAAGATCAATCTGTGTTTCAGTATCTATTTTATCTGATAAAAGTATTGCTGTTCCAGAATTCTTCTGGTTTCCTTTTTCATGGGATTTATTTTTCCATCCCTTCACTTTCAAACTGTGTTTATCTTTGGATCTAATGTAAGTCTACAGGAAGCATAGATGGATGTTGTTTTTAACTGTTCAGCCAAACTACATCTTTTGATTGGAATGTCTAATTCGTTTAAATTTAAAGTATTTACTGCCTGTTTGCTAACTGTTCTCTGGTTGCTTTTGTAGTTCTTATTTTTGTCCTTTTTCTTCTTTGGTTTCTTCCCTTGTGATTTGATGAATATCTTTAGTTTTATGTTTGAATGTTTTTCTCATTTTTGGGTGTCTATCTGTTATAATTTTCTGTTTCATGGTTATCATAAGGTTCGTATATGTAACTAAATACTATATGTATATATTGTTGATAATATCTTAAATTTGAATGTGTTCCAACAATCTTGCATTTTTATATCCCCAATAATATTTTATATTTTAGACATCATACTTTATGTTCTTTTGTTTTTGTATCCCCAGTTTATTGTAGACATAGGTGGTTTTATACTTTTATATTTTAACCTTGTGCTTAGCTCTATTTGTGGTTGATCCACTACATTTATTTGTGTTTGCCTTGACCAGTGAGATTTTCTCTTTCAAAAAATTTTATTTGTAGCTGTGACCTTTTCTTTTGGCTTAGAGAAGTCCCTTTAACATTGTTTTTAAGATTGGCTTAGTGGTAATAAACTCCTTTGTAAGACTTTGAATGGGCGTTCCAGGTGGCAAAGAATCTGCCTGCCAATGCCTGCTCCAGTATTCATGCCTGGAATATTTCTGCTGTGTTACAGTCAATGGGATCACAAAGAGTTGGACACAACTGAGCATACAAGACTTTGATGATTTTAATAACACAAGAAGTGATAGGCTATGTCAGTGAAAAGATAAAGATAACTAGCTGTTTCATTTTATAGAAGTTAATTTATTTTCTTTGAGAAACTAATAAGTTTGAGTGAAATTACAAATACAAAATCTAAAGTGGGCAATTTAAAATTTGTGCTCATAATTCTTTCTCTCTAGGAATCAAGTTTGTTCAATCAGTGATTAAGAGTCTGAAAAATATTTTAATCTTAGACTCAAAAATAACACAAATAAAAATAAATACAAAAAAATAAAGAAAAGAAAAAAAATGAATAGAAGGAAAGAAAGAAGCTGGGATGGCAAGTTCCCTCCAGTCTAATGGTTAGGACTCTGCACTTTCATTGCCAAGGGCCAGGGTTAGACCCCTGGTCAGAGAACTAAAATCCCACAAGCTGTAGGTGGTATAGCTAATAAAATAAAAATTAAAAAGAAAAAGAAAGAAGGAATAGGGAGGGAAGGAGAAAGAAAGAAGAATGAGTGAAAGAAATCAGTTCATCTGGGGAACCAATAGGCATTTTTAAAATATAAACATCTCAGAGGTTAAGAGGAGCAAAAGTTATAAAAAAAAAAAAAAAGATAATGAGGTACATTCAAAATTAATTACTATTTGAGATGAAGCCAAAAAAAACTGGAAGCTAATTCAACTGTCACTACCATTTCTGGGAGTCAAAGTGATTAAATGGAAGAAAACAGTTGAGAGTTTAAAAATCAAATGGAGTTCTTTTCCCTGGTGGTAAACAAGAACCAGGAGGACATTGAGAGTTTGCCTCCTAAGTTTACAACTAAGGAGTTAACAGGAGCAACTGCAGAGTCTGGAACAGCAATGTATTATTGTTACACAAAACTTTGACAAATTTGAAAGGAAAGATTAGATAAAACATATCCAGCTTTATTAGATGACATTCAAGTGATGATTATTTCTGCTTCTGTGGATAAGGCAATTCATGACATCATCCCAATGTATATATTGAATCAAGTCTCTAAGTGAAGCTCAGAAAAAATAAGCCACAAGGAAGAAAGTCTACGAGAGGAATAGGAATAGATGGAGATGCTTCCTGAGTGGAGTTATACTGCTTTATGATGATGATTTTTTTTTTTTAGGAGGTATAAAGGAGCCAAAATTTTTGAACAGATGAACTCTCATTTACTTCATTTTTCTTGCTTTAGAAGCTATGTGTAAATCTAAATATACAGAAGCACATAATCAAAACAAGTAGCTTGGCCTTAAATCAGGCAAATAAAATGTAAAATGAAGACACACTGGCTGATCCAATCAGCAGTGATAACATTACGTAAAGGAGAAAAGCAAAAGTGCCAGCATAAGGAGGCTAAAATGTTACAGACTGAAGAAAGCTGTCTGAATAAAAGTAGAGGAGGATAGAGAAAAGTGGGAAATGAGGGATATATGCCATAACTTCAGAAAAATATATAGACCAAAGTAACTGTTCTTGATGACCCAATGTGATATTAGTTACTGAACAGAAATATGCTGGTGTTCCTGAAAACATAAAACTTCAAAATGCTGAAGTAGCTTAAATGTAAAAAAATACTGCAGCTTATTATATTATAAAAGCAAATATAGGGACAACAAACAGGGATTTGTAGCCCACACAATTTCCAAGTATATGACAATGACAGTCAAAGACTGATTCATAGACCATATGGAAATACCTATCTTATAATAATATATACTAATAATAATAGAGTTTAATCATATAATATAAACACAGAGGTTGTAGGCAAGGAATGTGGTGAATGTACAGCTAAGATATGAACTTAAAAAGTTTTCTATTTCAAATATATATTAATTTAATGGGACGGAATTTTTAGAGCCTTCATCAAATTCAGAATTAAAATGGATTGCCAGACACACAAGGTTCAAATATCAAAAATAGTACTTCTAATCCTGTAGTAATTTATATGTTCAGATAAATCAATTCTAATATAGCATCCCTAAAAACACAATGTATAATAGAAAATCTTGCTCTTGAAATGCATGCTTGAGCTGATCCTCTATGAAAGGCAAACAATCTGGGGGGGGGGG
>SJYA01003257.1:974075-995674 GCA_006410615.1 Neotragus moschatus | reverse complement strand
GATGTTCAAGCTGTTTTTAGAAAAAGCAGAGGAACCAGAGATCAAATTGCCAACATCCACTGGATCATGGAAAAAGCAAGAGTGTTTCAGAAAAACATCTATTTCTGCTTTATTGACTATGCCAAAGCCTTTGACTGTGTGGATCACAATAAGCTGTGTAAAATTCTGAGAGATGAGAATACCAGACCACCCGACCTGCCTCTTGAGAAACCTGTATGCAGGTCAGGAAGCAACAGTTAGAACTGGACATGAAACAACAGACTGGTTCCAAATAGGAAAAGGAGTATGTCAAGGCTGTATATTGTTGCCCTGCTAATTTAACTTCTATGCAGAGTACATCATGAGAAATGCTGGACTGGAAGAAACACAAGCTGGAATCAAGATTGCTGGGAGAAATATCAATAAGCTCAGATATGCAGATGACACCACCCTTATGGCAGAAAGTGAAGAGGAACTAAAAAGCCACTTGATGAAAGTGAAAGAGGAAAGTGAAAAAGTTAGCTTAAAGCTCAACATTCAGAAAATGAAGATCATGGCATCCGGTCCCATCACTTCATGCGAAATAGATGGAGAAACAGTGGAAACAGTATCAGACTTTATTTGTTTGGGCTCCAAAATCACTGCAGATGGTGACTGCAGCCATGAAATTAAGACGCTTACTTCTTGGAATAAAAGTTATGGCCAACCTAGATAGCATATTCAAAAGCAGACACATTACTTTGTTGACTAAGGTCTGTCTAGTCAAGGCTATGATTTTTCCTGTAGTCATGTATGGATGTGAGAGTTGGACTGTGAAGAAAGCTGAGCACCGAAGAATTGTGTTTGAACTGTGGTGTTGGAGAAGACTCTTGAGAGTCCCTCNAAGCAGACACATTACTTTGTTGACTAAGGTCTGTCTAGTCAAGGCTATGATTTTTCCTGTAGTCATGTATGGATGTGAGAGTTGGACTGTGAAGAAAGCTGAGCACCAAAGAATTGTGTTTGAACTGTGGTGTTGGAGAAGACTCTTGAGAGTCCCTCGGACTGCAAGGAGATCCAACCAGTCCATTTTGAAGGAGATCAACTCTAGGATTTCTTTGGAAGGAATGATGCTAAAGCTGAAACTCCAGTACTTTGGCCACCTCATGAGAAGAGTTGACTCATTGGAAAAGACTCTGATGCTGGGAGTGATTGGGGGCAGGAGGAGAAGGGGACGACAGAGGATGAGATGGCTGGATGGCATCACGGACTCAATGGATAGGAGTCTGAGTGAACTCTGGGACTTGGTGATGGACAGGGAGGCCTGGTGTGCTGTGATTCATGGGGTCGCAAGGAGTCGGACGGGACTGAGCGACTGAATTAGAACTAGAACTATCACCTTGTATATTTTCAGCTAATGTATTGTTACAAAAAAATTTTACGGTGTATGGGTATATAATAATAGTGTGCTCACATTTTAAACCGTTATTGAGCTCTTATTATGTGCCAGACCTTGAGAATACAAAGGTAACTAAGATAAGGCCCTAGCCATTAAATAAATCAGTCTGTTCTAGTAGTGAGAGAAAAATAGATGAAGTGAAATCAATTATGATAGTGTGTTTATAGCTCAGACACACACCAAAAACTGGAAATAATAAAGCAGTATTGAAGGCAACAAGATGAAAAACGATAGGGACTGAAACAGGAAAAGTAGTCAAGTTATAAGACAAAGTTATGAATGACCTCATAACCTGTGTCTCTGAGGCTCGGAGTTTACCCTGTAAGGCATGTTTCCCAAGGGTTAATAATTTATGTGCTATTTTTCAGAGTATGTATTATTTTCACACATTGTATAAGTAAGGCTTTTATTCTATGATCTCTCTGTAGAATATACATAATGATTCACTTCTGCTTTACTCTAAGAAAAGAAAATATTCATGGGCTGTTATATAACACCCATATAATATCTCACAGACATAAACACTGCTGCTGCTAAGTCGCTTCAGTCGTGTCCAACTCCGTGTGACCCCATAGATGGCAGCCCGCCAGGCTCCCCTGAAATGAAATGAAATTCCTTCTTTCAGATCCTGAGAATGTCTGGAAAATTTCTCAGTGGAATTGATTGCAAAGGAAAGGAGCCTAGCCTTTTATGATCATAGAAAGAATTTTCCACTGACCAGGTGAAAGTGGCCAATTGACTTAAAAATTCCAGGGGGCTATGGGAACAAAGAAAAGTGTGAGTGGTAAGAGAGGAAACCAGAGGCAGAAGTGAAAGTGATGTCCGTGAAGAAGTGGTGGAAAGGGACTCCCAGGAGGTTGAGAGATAACGTCAAGAGAAGATTTAACAAAATGGCATAAGTTCAGCATCACCAAAAAGAGAGGATGGTATCTCAGAAAAGGGAAATTAAGGATAAATAAGTTAAAGCTTGGGGAAATTTTATCAATAGATCTCACAGTAAAAAGCCCTGTACCTGGTTTAACCTGTGGTTATGACCTGGATAAAAATCCTTGATATTTTGCCTACAAATTTGTGGGTTGTAGTTCATTGTTGAATCTCTCAAAATCTCATGTGTTAAACTGTTTTTCTTTTAAGCTGTAAAGCAGTCATAGTAATAACAGAGATCTCAAATATATCTGTGCAGAGCCAATGGGTTATTATTATACACTAAAACACTTGCAGAATATCGGTGACATAGCAAATATTTAATAAGTGTTAAGGATGATTAAAGCTGACCATTGGTAGAACAATAGTCATAATGACAGAGGGGAACGTGTAAACTCTCAGAATAAAAATTACACTTAATACATAATGTTTTCTTGATCCCAAGTATTATTCTCAATTCTTTATGATTACTAATTCTTTTAATTTATACAATACCTCTGTAGTAGTTGCAATTGTCTATCTTATGAATGACAAAACTAAGGTACAGGAGAGTCTTAGTAGCTGAAATTGGATCTGTTAAGTGATGGAGGTCGATTTCACATTCAGGTGGCCTGTGGCCTGTTGACATTGTTCAAACAATGTCCATGGTAGTGAACAGCCCTCATAGAATTCATGTTGAGTGGAAACTTTAAAAATTTGGTGATTTATTACTGAATTTATAAATCACAAGATTTCATATTATTACTTGAAGAAACTTGAATAAAAAGTTTCCAAAAGCATGAATTACTTTAGAAAGGTGGGCAAAGTTTTCAAAAACCAAACAATTAAAAAATTTACAGAATTCAACAGGTTACTCACTACAAATCCCCCCACAATACCTACAGGATCCAGCCAGTTATCTGATACTTTTTAAGTGATTTATTATGCTAAAACACAGAAACTAACTTTATATTAAATTAAACCAAATGAAAATTAAATGGAAGTTGAGGCTTAAAAATTATTGTATAAGGAAACTAAATGAGGAGAGTTAATTTTATCAAGTTCCATATTTAATACGCATTTTCATACTTTATTCTCAAAAGAGAGAGTAGAACAGCAAAACTATAGCAGAGCTAATTTTAGCATCGGATTCTTCACAAAGGAAAATAAACGAATTGAGTCTCCAGAGAACATTTTCTCTCACTTTATATGAAGTGAATTTCAAGTCTTGGGCAAAAAAAAATGTATGGAAATAATGGGAAAGACTTCAATTCAAACATATACCAAGAAATCTAAAATTACTACTTTTCCACATATCATTCTGAAAGTAATGCTGTTCTATTGTTCAAGTTGCTCAGTTGTATCTGACTCTGCTAACCCACGGATGGCAGTACACCATGCTTCCCTGTCCTTCACTGTCTTCCTGAGTTTGTCCAAATTCATGTCCACTGAGTTGATGATGCCATCCAACCACCTCATCCTCTTGCCCTCTTCTGCTGTTGCCCTCAGTCTTTACCAGCATCAGGATCTTTTCCAATAAGTTGGCTCTTCACATCAGGTGGCCAAAGTATTGGAGCTTCAGCTTCAGCATCAGTTCTTCCAATGAATATTCAGGATTGATTTCCTATAGGATTGACTGGTTTGATCTCCTTGAAGTCCAAGGGACTCTCAAGAGTCTTCTCCAGAACCACAATTCAAAAGCATCAATTCTTCGGCACTCAGTTTTTTTCGTGGTCCAACTTTCACATCTGTACATGACCAGTGGAAAAACCGCATACGACCTTTGTTACCACAGTGATGATGTCTCAGCTTTTTAATATGCTGTCTAGGTTTCTCGTGGACTTCCCTAGTGGCTCAGATGGTACAAAATCTAACTGCAATGCAGGAGACTCAGATTCAATCCCTGGGTCGGGAAGATCCTCTGGAGAAGGGGATAGCAACCTACTCTAGTAGGTTGCCTAGAGAATTCCATGGACAGCGGAGCCTGGTGGTCTGCAGTGCAAGGGATAACAGAGTTGGACACGACTAAGCGAGTAACACTTTCACTAGGTTTGTCATAGCTTTTCTTCCAAGGAGCAAGCATCTTTTTAATTTCATGACTGCAGTCACTGTCTACAGTGATTTTGGAGCCGAAGAAAATAAACTCTGTCACCATTTCTAATTTTTCCCCATCTATTTGCCATGGAGTGATGGGACAAGTTGCCATGATCTTAGTTTTCAGAATGTCAAGTTTTAAGCCAGCTTTTTCACTCTCCACTTTCACGTTCATCAAGAGGCCTGTTAGATCCTCTTCTCTCTGCCATTAGAGAGGTATCATCCATATTAATCTGAGGTTGTTGATATCTCTCCCAGCACTCTTGATTCCAGCTTGGGATTCATCCAGCCTAACATTTTGCATTATGTACTCTGCATGTAAGTTAAATAAGCAAGATGACAATATATAGCCCTGGTGCACTCCTTTCCAAATTTTGAACCAGTCTGTTGTTCCATGTCCTCTTCTAACTGCTGCTTTTTGTCCTGCATACAGGTTTCTCAGGAGGCAAGTAAGGATGTATGGTATTCCCATTTCTTTAAGAATTTTCCACTGTTTGTTGTTGTGATCCACACAGTCAAAGGCTTTAGCGGAGTCAGTGGAGCATAAGCAGATGTTTTTCTGGAATTCTCTTGCTTTTTCTATGATGCAAAGGATGACGCAATTTGATCTCTGGTTCCTCTGCCTTTTCTAAATCCAGCTTGAATCTCTGGACGTTCTCTGTTCATGTACTGCTAAAGCCTATCTTGAAGGATTTTGAGCATTCCTTGCTAGCATGTGAAATGAGTGCAATCATTGAACATTCTTTGGCAGTGCCCTTCTTCAGGACTGGAATGAAAACTGACTTTTTCCAGAATGACTAAGTTTTCCAAATTTGCTGGCATATTCAGTCCAGTACTTTAACAGCATCATGTTTTAGGATTTGAAATAGCTCAGCTAGAATTCCATTACCTTCACTAGCTTTGTTCATAATGCTTCCTAAGGCCCACTTGACTTCACACTGTGGGATGTCTGGCTCTAGGTGAGTGACCACACCATTGAGGTTATCTAGGTTATTAAGACATTTTTGTATAGTTCTTTTGTGTATTCTTTTTTTTTTTTTTNCCTATTTGAAATGACCCAGATAGTTAATGAATTCTCGTCATTTAACTTAGTTTAAATTGTCAAAACCTGGAGAGACTGTTTTAGATAAGCATTCACAAAACATAATTATTCCTAGGGAGTTTACCCAAAAGCTCTTATCTCATATACATTTCCTTAAAGTTTCATCATATTAAGTTGGTTTCCTTGCAGACAGATCTGCAACAGACATAATCGGGTCTTATTTGATCTCTAGTAAACCTAGGTATACAACAAAAGTAGAAGTATCACGTTTATCATTGATGACTCCAAAGACATATCTGTATTAATCAAACCAACAAGCTTAAGTAGCTTCAATACCAGATATCGATTCACTACTGAACATTTCCTAGGCCATGTGAACCTGAAATTGAAATTCATTCTAGCCAGTTTATTTTATACTTCTGAAAATTTATTTAAGTGCTTAATTTCTTTTAAGCCAGTTAAACAGAGCTCATCCAGAAACCAATCTTGGCCATGCCATTTGGAGACACAGACATGCCAAAACCAGTTTTAGAATGTCAAGAGTCCCATCTTGGGCATCTTCAGGTTTTTTGTTTTTTTTTCCAGTTTCTAAATAGCCAATTCAATTAAAACAAATAATAGTAATAGTAATACATATCACTCACATTCATAAGCATCAGTTTCAGAGGAACATGAATCATCATTCAAGTTACTAGGACCTCCAACAACGGTCAAAACCAGGGAGAGACAACAGGACTTAGACTCAGGTACTGGGGACTCATGCACATACCCAAGGTAAAACCAAAGCAGTTACAAAAGGTTCAGTTGGATACAATAGCCGAGCCATTAGGGGCCATTACTCTCCATACTCTCTTGGTGGCTCTCATTCATNGGAGAAGGGGACGACAGAGAATGAGATGGCTAGATGGCATCACCGACTCGATGGACATGAGTCTGAGTGAACTTCGGGAGTTGGTGATGGACAGGGAGGCCTGGTGTGCTGCGATTCATGGGGTCGCAAACAGTCGGACACGACTGAGCGACTGAACTGAACTGAACTGTGCTGGCATGCAAGATCTTAGTTCCCAGACCAGGGATCAAACCAGCGTCTCCTGCAGTGGATGCATGGATTCTTAACCACTGGACAGACAGTTGAGGGAAGTCTCTCAACAAGAATTTGTAAGAGCTAGTATAACACTGTGCGTGAGGAATCCCACCTGTGGCAAAGGTCATGAGAAGGGAGGCTTGACATACGCAAAGTCAGGATCAAGCCTCAGGGGTCTCCCTGGACATTCTTGAGCATCTACCCCTGAAACCAAAATCTGTCTGTTATACTACACTCTTCTGACATTAACAGGGGCTATCCCCAACCACCTTTCTCTGGAAAATTAACTCAGAGCTCCAATTAATAGTCTCCTGCATGTAAAAGGAGTGTCTCAGGTCAAATCTCTCTGCTGGCAGACTAGCTTGTGTGACAGAAAATCATCCACACTCTTGCTACTATGTACATGATTGTTTACAACCTCTCAACCATGAAGAGCACAGAGAGTTTGGAATATTTTGAAAGTCTTAGTTCACACTGGGTTTTTCTAAAGATAAAAATCATGTTGGTGAAGGGTTTCATTGCTGAGTTAATGATTGCCACCAGGTCTCCATATCGTTAGGCACCTGGGAGTATGTTAATCAATGTAATTGGAATATAGTAGTTTTGATGTCAGCAATACTAGACTTTTGAGTTAATGAATTTTCTCTTTGTTATAAATCACTGTACTCCCCTTTCTTTGTTATAAATCATTGTGTCATTGCTATGTAAGAAAGTAACTTTATCACTATCTTAACACTAAGTAGATCTTAAGGGAAAACAAGTTTTCTGATTGACTCTCCTTTATCAATAGAAAGAAAGATGGGGCCATAAAATGTTAATCGGTCTTCAGACCAGAAGTTATTGTAAACAAATGTAAGACCCTTGTAAGAACAAAGGTATGCTAAGAACACTGTCTTTAGATAAGGGTCAGAGCAGCCAACCCTGCGTGCGTTATTATCTTTATGTATAATAAAAAGTATAAAAGCGGACCTAGAAAATAAAGAAACGGACCAGTTCCTGGAAAGACTGTTTTCCCCCGTGTGGTCTTTTCTCATTCTTTTCTGACTGAATTCCCATCTGGAGCGCGGAGGCTCGTCAAGCCTACTAATTTTGCCTGGGCTTCTAAAATCTGCACGGGGTGGGGGGGCAATTTTTGTCCCCACTCCTTCGGGAGACTGGGAAGACACCTGTGGCCTATGTAGGTGGTGAAAACTCCTTGTCTTGGAGTTTTATTGGTTCATGTAAACCAAGTTATTCAGCCTCTTTTTTCCACTAATTTTCCTACTACACTATTCTTTCCTAATTTCTTTATATTTATAATTAAATAGTCCTTTCCTAGACACTGAATCCATCCCTGCTTTGAATTTACCCTGGATCCCCCAGGGCTGGACCCCAGCAACACTGTACTAGGGGAACTCCAACAAATAATGGCAGAGATGCGTGCCTGCTAAGTCATTTCAATTGTGTCTGACTCTTGCTACCCTGTGGACTATAGTCCTCCATACTCCTCTGTCCATGGGATTCTTCAGGCAAGAATACTGGAGTGCATTGCAATGCCCTCCTCCAGGAGATCTTCCCAAGCCAGGGATCAAATTTGGGTCTGTCTCCTGCATTGGCAGGCAAGTTCTTTACAACTAGCACCACTTGGTGAGGGCCAGAAAGAGCTTAATATTGACATGAAATTTCAAATGTAATTAGTAAGAGAGAAAAGACTATAACACTAATTCTTAAATCTCATATTATCTTAAAAATGAAACATGAGTTCAGAAAAAAATATATGAATCTGGAAAAAAAAACACTGGATGATCAGAAAGTTATGGAATAAGCATAGAACCAAAGCAAATAAAAATTAGTATTAATGCAAATTCACTTTTTAAGACTTCTCTCTAAATAATTTTGCTTAATTACAATTCTTAATATATCATTATAAAAAATTATCACTTATAGTTCTTATAATCATACCTATAATTATATGTGGTTCATGAAAGTGTGACACCCACAAAATAGAATATCAATTATAATAGATCTTTTATTTGTTATGTTTTCAGAAAATTAATTCAATTAATTTTCATGATGAGTTCTAAAAATTGAATTCTGAAAGTTAGAACTCAGTGCCTAATGACTGATTTAACGGACATCGTAAAACAATACTTTAACCAAAATAAACTGTGTGAAAATGAAGCCGTTACATGTAATATTTTTAAGTAAATAGGTCATAATTTTAGTAAGTATATAAAAGTAATAGAAAAGAGAGAAGAGAAATTAGATCACCAAGCTTTGATTCTCTTTTTAATACAGGATAAGAGAGAACTGACATTCAAAGGGAAGATCATGACACTCAAAGGGAAAGGGATAGGTGACTTGTCCTTACCACTGTGAGTGTGTCTTGGTTCTGGTGGCACTTCTGTGTACTGGCTATGACCAGTACATATGTAAAACTCTATGACCAGTGGACAAAGGATGACATATTTGCCTAGAAAGGACTGTGCTTGATTAATGGTAAACCTTTTCTAATGCTGCCCCTGCCCTCCTTTAATTATTTGAAATATGGCTTGAGTACCTGAAAAAAAGCAAACTGGAAAAGACAGAATTTGTATACTGTAAATTGCTTACTCCACCTAAGGTCACCTATAAGACCTATTTCTGCCTACAATAGTCTCCTTTCTTGGTATTGCATGCCAGCACTTAGTAGGCACTCAGTCAATACTAATTTTTGAATGAAAGAATTTTACACTTTTTCTTTTCCAATTATATTTTACTGAGTGTTAAGGGGATTTCTCTATTTTAGATCTGACAGCAAGGAACTGATCATTTGGGATGTTGTGCAACTAGTAGTTGTGAATGTGTTTAACACAGAAACACTGAGTAGTTCTTAAATGAGTTAATAAACATGTTCATGAATGTCATTAATTGAATCTACCTTTTTAATATAAATTTATTTTAATTGGAGTTTAATTACTTTACAATATTATATTGGTTAAGAAAAACACTAATACAGTATACTAACGCATATATATGGAATTTAGAAAGATGGTAACGATAACCCTGTATGCGAGACAGCAAAAGAGACACAGATATATAAAACAGTCTATTGAATCTACCTTTTTTGCATTATATTCTATTAACTATAGTTGTTATAGAAAAATTACATTAATTGATATTAAAGCCCTAAGATTTTCCTTAAAATCTCATATTGTTATGCTTTAGAAATATTGCATTTTTGCCTAATTATTCATATAGTTAAATTCAGTTGCACTAGATGGAGGTAGGTGACCATAGGGATCATATAGCATTAGTTGAGTAGAGCACTAATTCCTTTTATTATTCATTCTGTAGTATTATAAATTAAAGATTTTTGGACATGAGATTCTCCCTGCCCATTTTTTTTATGAAGTATCTTGAAAGATGTAAAATCTATGTGCTTATGATCAGTCAATATCACTAATAAATAGACTTGAATATATCAAAGAAAAAACTGCAACAAAAAAGGGAACTATATAAAAATCCACACAAAATTAATTTGTTTTTATTTTTTACTTAAGTATATGAGATGGTAATATAAACATTGCTAATGTATAAACAAACTTGGATAATTTTTACAAGTGTAAATTACTTTAGTAAGTTTTTGATTAAAGTTTTGATTAAAGATAAAGGTATCTGAAAAATAGAGCCAGATAAAAAAGTATTGAATAAATAATTCCAATTCAGGTAATCAATTGTAATTTTTTTTAAAATTTCATCACACATATTTGCTAAGCACATATTTTGTACCAGGGCATTGTATTAGGCATTTATTATATACCAGGTTCACAAATTGGATTAAAGAATGTAAAACCAATACTTGGTCTGAAAGCATATACATCATGAATATACACACGTATTTTTACAAATTAAGCATGATAATTATAAAAGAGGCACCTCATTGTTGTACGAGTTAGGGATGATTGCTTGAATAATCAGAGGATGTGGTGTGGAAAAGGAAGCATTTGGAAAGATTGCTTTTACTATTCGATTGTGATTATCCTTCTTTGTATTACTAAACGACAATTCTTAAAGATATTAGGAAATAAAAGTACATACTGTCACTGATCCTTTGATAAACAATCAGTTTATATTTCACTCAAGCCTATCACTGGTAACTAGAAATATCATCTTGCAGTCTCATCGACCTTTTAGAGAAAAAAAGGGAACAAAATGGCATCTAGTATCTTTCTTCTCAAACTATAAAGACAGAGAAATGTGCTGGGAATAGGCAAATCTATAGGCAAGATGCAATGCATCTTCCTGGAATAATTTATCTATTGTTTGTGAAAGAATCAAGCATTACTTTTGGATTAAAATGGATATACACACAATGAAATAAAATATAAAATATATTTTAAGACAAAACTGGCAAGTCTCAGAACCATGATGGTTAGTTATGTGCTCTCCACAGTTAGAATTGCTGCCATGCTTACTCCTGCAGAGTTAATTTCAAACACTTTCTTATAGAAATGAGAATGGGAAGGTCCCAAAAGTCCACATGACTCTTCCACTTTGACTTCAATCACCAGTCCAGAATCAGGTTTATGTTGAATGTTTGACTATAGATGACTATTTCTTCCACCATCCATAAATGCTCCCCCTTAACCACATTCTAATTTCTTTTTTCAGTAATTTTTGTGCTTTAAGTAGCTATGGACATTTTTCTCCTTCTCATTTCCATTCTTAGTCCCTATGTATTTTCTTCATCTTCACATTTTAATATATTTAATATTTGAGTTATTTTATAGCTTTACGCATGTTTCTTCAGACTGATCCTAATTATAAGAACTTAAAGAAAAACAGAACTCACTTCTACTATTGTCTCACACACAAGCACATAGCATCCTACATAAGGACAAACAGGGACCTCATCAAAAAACTGCTTTTGCTTTTTTTTTTTTTTTTAATGGAAGAACTTTATTTAACTTATTCTTCTTTAGAATGTAAAGCAATTTTTACTCAACAGGATAAGGCTGGTACTACCCCTTGCTCTTTTGTACCTTTGCCATCAGCATAGGGAGAACATGAAAATAGATTCCACTGTGCTGGAAAGAGAGTAAGACGTGGAGAGGGCAGAGCTGGTGGTCCCAGCTGAGCTCAGCCCATATGAGTCAAGTTCAGCTGAGCTCCACTTGTGTGATGGATTAGTATTTATAATATTCTGCTCATATTTTGTGATTGCTCATTATACATCATTATTAGGGCCAGTTTATATCTCTGAGATTCATTTTTCTCTATCTTTAAGATTGTCTAATGGTCTGGCTTTAAGCAAAATCTTCAGACTTGTCTTCAATGATTACATTTAACAAACATGTTAAAATCCACTTCAGTTGCATTCTTCTTTTCTTGGCCATTTGCATTCTCATCGCTTTTTCCCCCTTATATATCACATAAAGCATTCTTAATTGAGGGCTGCCACACATGGTTTTCTGGCACTTCTCAAAGCTGGGTAGTTCTCTATATTTTACATAACAGTTAATTAAGCATTCAACATATGGTCATAAGAAAACTTGCGAAAAATTCTGATATTCTATAGCAAGAATTGGTAAGCAAAGGCCATGGACCAAATGCAAGACTGTTCTTATTTTCATAGATATAGTTTTATTGAAATGTAGTTACATTCATTTTTTTATGTGTGGTCTCTAACTGCTTTTGTACTATAACAGCAGACTTCAATAGTTACAACAAACATATATGGCCTGCAAAACCTAAAATATTTATTAGCTTTTACCTCATGAAAAAAATCTGCTTATTCCTAGTCCCTAGCATAATTCTAGTTATGTATTCAACACAATACTATTAAATTCATTTTTAAATGTCAGACATTATGTAGGACATTTTTATAATGAGAAGAAAGGGCAAAATACATAGTTCCATAAGCTCACAATCTAATGAGTTAAACACTGAGTTACACATTTTCATACGTATAATCTCTTAAATCCCTGAAAGAAATCTCTTTGGTTGGTGCTACTGTAAAAGAAGCTTAGTAGTGTTAAGTCACTTATCCACAAGCTTTTAGATAGTAACTGATAGTACCATAATGTTTATAATTTCAAATCTATTGCTTTTTCCATTGTGTCATGATACTTACTGCTTGGGTCAAATATTTTAGTATCAGAATGAGGTGAAATAGGGATCATTATGATTGTTGGTTACATCATTCCTGAGGAATAATTAACATATTTGTTAATCCTCACACTCTCCATTGTTTTCTCATTCTTCATTTATACATTTTTTTAAAATTGATTAAAAATGGTATTTACATATACATTAATAATATAGCAAGAACTCTTTAAGACACAGAGAACTTAATAGTACATAATATAGACATGATCTCTGAGGTAGTTTGCAATAATTGTGGCAATTTTCCCCCTTTTCTAAATCCCACCCTTGCCATATGATTTTTTTGTCCTTCTCAGCAGAACACCAGAATATATTTTCCTGCCTCTCAAATCTGGGCACAGCTATGTAAGAAGAAAGATCCAGAATACAGTCACTATTGATGGTCTCTACTTCTGATAGGCTTTTTATTGTGTTTCTTAGATTCATTGATACCAGACATTTTTCACATTTGTACTTCTTTGTTTAATAGCAAATTTTTCTTTTTATGTTTAACATGGCTTTTTTTTTAAACTCTGAGCCTTGTTTCTTTTAATCATCCTGCAGTCAAGGATGATGTGTTAAAGATGTTTGTATTCTTGTGTGTAGCTGACATAATTATGGCTCTCAGAGAATACAGGTTAAAGTTGATTTCCAGCTATGGAGAAATGTTGATATCAATGGCTAAATATTCAACCACTTTGCTTGATGAGTTTTTATTGCTAGATCAGCACCCATAATTTATACCTATCTTTCAGTGTATGACTTATCCTTTATAGAAAAAGGACATGACTGAACATAGGTAATAAGCACAAGTTTTTAAAAAGTGGGAAAAGTATAGGAAATGTTTGATGTATGTATGGCAAACTCTGTGACTTGACACAGAAAATAAAATAATAAATACAATAATAAAATAAATAATAAAAGAGCTGCACACATATCATATATGAAACAAATTTTTAAAAGCTGTAAAAAGGTTAAAATATTTAGCTTTAAATATTCCTGGAAGATAATTCTTAAAATATAATGTTACCATAATAAAGGGATTAACCTCATGTTGGGTCATTTGGTACACAAACAGGGCACATATTTTGGAGCCAGAAAACCCTTGGTTCATATCTTTCTTGCAATCTGTCCATAAAACAGGGGCATTGATCCTGATCTGGAAAGATGTGGAGAGGAGTAAATGAGATATACAGGATGTGAAGTGCTGGCACATGGCAATAACAGAATAAAAGTTAATCACTGTCTTCAAATGTATTTCATAATTCAGGAGAGATATCAATATCACAAAGTCATCATTAAAAGTGTTGGTGAAAAAAGAGTAGGGGAGATGGGCAATGAGAATTTGATTCTGGTTTATAAAATGCTGGTTACCAGTGTTTTTTAATTTTAGCAAAACAAACTAGAGTGAAGCCTAATGTAAAATTGCTTAAATTTTACATGTCTTTCTACCTGCTTTTACAAAGGTTAGTGTTGTAGTGTATTGCACTTGACAGAGGGCTGAATTTCTAAATGGGAACTAGTTACATTAAAACTACTTTGTTTTTGTCAGAATGACTGGAATTAACTTTATTATTATTTTCTTTTTATTATAAGTTTTGTAAGTTCTTGGCACATACAAGTAATATTAGAATCATAAGGCTTGAAGTTAAGGGGAACATTTATATTTGTTCCAACATTCAAAAGTTGAAGGAAACTATATTTTATTGTCTGTTGGGGAGTATAATATGTTCTTATAGGGCACCAAAGTCATCTTGTAAGTTCTGAAGAATTCTTCAGGACCCTCAATTTCCAGAACTACCTAGAATCATACTACTTAGAGTAGGGTTTTGATTAATACCTTAATAGCTATAGAAATTTTGGCAAGACACTTGACCAATTTGTATTTCAATTTGATAATCTTTAACAGAGTAATATATAATAGGAGATTCAATCTCACAAAATTGTTGTAAGGTCGAAGTGCAGCACTATTTATTGTACTTAGAACAATACTTGGCACAGAGTGAGTGATTAATAATTTGTCAAAGGTTGTCTCTTCCCTTGAAAAACAAAATGGATAGAATAGCTAATCCCTAATGTGACCTACAATTTTCAAAGAAGTTCTAATTATTTCCTTGCCTTTCATTTTCATAAAACATTTTACACTTTCTGTGCTTTAAACTGCAAATTAGTTATTTATTTAAATATTTCATATCAATTTAAATTTTCCATTCTATGAATATCTTATGAAATTTTTATACAAATTTCATTCATTGTTTCTAATTTCATTCATTCACCTTATGGTGTTAACAATATACATAATCAAAATGTCAAAATTATTACAATATATGTAAATAATACATGTTGTTTCAAATATCCTTGAGAGATGGGGGGTTCTGTTTGAGTTTAATAATTATATTGCTTACACATGTTTTTCTTTACAGACAAATTTGCTTTATAGAATTTTTAAGTCAGTGAAGGGGAAAAAGTGAGAAACATTGGTCATATTTAAAAGATATTTTTGATTTTCATCTTTCCACCTACATTTATACTAATGGCAAGAAATGAGAAGAAAAAGAGTAAGAAAATGAGTAGAGAGGAAGGAAAGGCTCCCCAGGGACTCATTCAGCTTTGGTGAAACGTGTAGGTCTCTCACCCAAGAAAGTCTGGGCAATTTTAAACAGATTTGGGCAGCTGGAAGATAGAAAAGCAATTCCAGAGTTGATGAGTTCCATCTTGTTTTCACATATTTGCTCGACTTTTGTTATTATGTATTTATTTGTCTTTTGCTGCTATTCTGCTGGGTATAACTCTGCCATATGTGTTCCCTTGAATTCAGCTATTGAAGCTGCCATCCAACACAGTGTCTCTCCTGCTTATCAGCCCACAGACCCTTCTCAACCATCTTTTTTTCTCTGATTTCTTTGCATGATCTGGTACTATCTCACTTCTTCTGGTCAATATCTAAGCCCTCATTTAATGCTTAAGATTTTTAGCTACTTCCTTTTACTGCCATTTATACGGAAATTCAAGCATATTTGTATAACATATTACTAATAGAAATCTTTTACTATACAGTGTTGTAGATATCCATTTCCATTTTCAAACCCACTAGAGTGGCTCAGATGAATAACAGTCTGCTTGCAGTACAGGACACCCAGGTTTCATCTCTGGTTTGGGAAGATCCCTGGAGGAGGCAATGGCAACCCACTCCAGTATCTTGCCTGGAGAATACCATTAACAGAGGAGCCTAGTGGGCTAGAGTCTAAGGGATCACTAAGAGTTGGACATGACTGAGTGACTAACACTTTCCACTTACTTTCTTTTTTTTAAATTTATTTTTATTTTTTTTATTTCTTTACTTTACAATACTGTATTGGTTTTCCCATACTTCAAGATGAATCTGCAACGGGTGTACATAAGTTTCCACTCCTGAACCCCCCTACCACCTCTCTCCCTATACCATCCCTCTGGGTTATCCCAGTGTACCAGCCCCAAGCATCCTGTATCCTGTATTGAACCTAGACTGGCGATTCCTTTCTTATATGACATTATACATGTTTCAATGCCATTCTCCCAAATCATCCCATCCTCTCCCTCTCCCACAGAGTCAAAAAGTCTGTTCTGTACATCTGCGTCTCTTTTGCCATCTCACATACAGGGTTATCGTTATCATCTTTCTAAATTCCATATATATGTGTTAGTATACTGTATTGGTGTTTTTCTTTCTGGCTTACCATACACTTTCCACTTTCAAACAAGACTTGCACTCTGTTCCAAAACTGGAGATGAAATTGTTGCAATGTCAAATTATTAGCTTGGTGAGGATGTCTCCAATAGTATGAAGACTAAGGAAATGTTGATATGTTAGAATTTGGCCTTCATGCTTTCTGTTTTAAAATGCACAGGTTGAAGCTAGTAAGACTCACAATAAATGTCTGAACGTGTTTGTTTTATACATGCCAGGGCAAATATCCTTTTATTCTGATATTTATATATTAAGCAATCTGGAAAGCTAGAAAAAGGCAAACATATAAAACCTTATATATAAAACTGTATGATAAACTTTTCCTTCAATTTATATTACATTGAAATTAGAATCTAGTCTTCAGTTCAGTTCAGTCACTCGGTCGTGTCCAACTCTTTCTTTGTGACCCCATGAATCGCAGCACGCCAGACCTCCCTGTCCATCACCAACTCCCGAATTTCACTCAGACTCACGCCCATCAAGTCAGTGATGCCATCCAGCCATCTCATCCTCGGTTGTCCCTTTCTCCTCCTTCCCCCAATCCCTCCCAGCATCAGAGTCTTTTCCAATGAGTCAACTCTTCCCATGATGTGGCCAAAGTACTGGAGCTTCAGCTTTAGCATCATTCCTTCTAAAGAAATCCCAGGGCCGATATCCTTCAGAATGGACTAATTGAATCTCCTTGCAACCCAAGGGACTCTCAAGAGTCTTCTCCAACACTACAGTTCAAAAGCATCGATTCTTCGGTGCTCAGCCTTCTTCACAGTCCAACTCTAACATCCAAATATGACTACTGGAAAAATCATAGCCTTGACTAGAAAGACCTTTGTTGGCAAAGTGATGTCTCTGCTTTTGAATATGCTGTATAGGTTGGTCACAACTTTCCTTCCAAGGAGTAAGTGTCTTTTAACTTCACGGCTGTAATCATCATTTGTAGTGATTTTGGAGCCCAGAAAAATAAAGGCTGACACAATTTCGACTGCTTCCCCATCTATTTTCCATGAAGTGATGAGACCAGATGCCAAGATCTTAGTTTTCTGAACGTTGAGCTTTAAGCCAACTTTTTCACTCTCCTCTTTCACCTTCATTAAGAGGCTTTTTAGCTCCTCTTCACTTTCTGCCATAAGGGTGGTTTCAGCTGCATATCTGAGGTTATTGATATTTCTCCCAGCAATCTTGATTCCAGCTTGTGCTTCTTCCAGCCCAAAATTTCTCATGATGTACTCTGCATAGACGTCAAATAAGCAGGATGACAATATACAGCCTTGACGTACTCCTTCTCCTATTTGAAGCCAGTCTGTTGTTCCATGTCCAGTTCTAACTGTTGCTTCCTGATCTGCAGGCAATTTCTCAAGAGGCAGGTCAGGTGGTCTGGAATTCCCAAAGTGAAGTGAAGTGANTGCATAGACGTCAAATAAGCAGGATGACAATATACAGCCTTGACGTACTCCTTCTCCTATTTGAAGCCAGTCTGTTGTTCCATGTCCAGTTCTAACTGTTGCTTCCTGATCTGCAGGCAATTTCTCAAGAGGCAGGTCAGGTGGTCTGGAATTCCCAAAGTGAAGTGAAGTGAACAGTCGTGTCTGACTCTTGGTATTCTCATCGCTTTCAGAATTTTCCACAGTTTATTGTGATCCACATAGTCAAAAGACTTTGGCATAGTCGATAAACCAGAAATAGATATATTTCTGGAACTCTCTTGCTTTTTTGATGATCCAGTGGATGTTGGAAATTTGATTTCTGGTTCCTCTGTCTTTTCTAAAACAAGCTTGAACATCTGGAAGTTCATGGTTCAGGTATTTCTGAAGCCTGGCTTGGAGAATGTTGAGCATTACTTTACTAGTGTGTGAGATGAGTGCAATTGTGTGGTAGTTTGAACATTCTTTGGCATTGCCTTTCTATGGGATTGGAATGAAAACTGACTTTTTCCAGTCCTGTGGCCACTGCTGAGTTTTACAAATTGGCTGGCATATTGAGTGCAGCACTTTCACAGCATCATCTTTCAGGATTTGAAATAGCTCAACTGGAATTCCATCACCTCCACTACCTTTGTTCGTAGTGATGCTTTCTAAGGCCCACTTGATTTCACATTACAGGATGTCTAGCTCTAGGTGAGTGATTACACCATCGTGATTATCTTGGTTGTGAAGATTTTTTGGACTGTTCTTTTGTGTATTCTTGCCATCTCTTCTTAATATCTTCTGCTTATGTTAGGTCCATACCATTTCTATCCTTTATCGAGCCCATCTTTGC
The DNA here is from genome assembly GCA_006410615.1 of Neotragus moschatus. Classification (NCBI taxonomy): domain Eukaryota; kingdom Metazoa; phylum Chordata; class Mammalia; order Artiodactyla; family Bovidae; genus Neotragus; species Neotragus moschatus. Next base: position 977,049 of record SJYA01003257.1, on the reverse strand, counting down.
ATGAAATGTTCCCTTGGTATCTCTAATTTTCTTGATGAGCTCTCTAGTCATTCCCATTCTGTTGTTTTCCTCTATTTCTCACATTGATCGTTGAGGAAGGCTTTCTTATCTCTCCTTGCTATTCTTTGGAACTCTGCATTCAAATGGGTATATCTTTCCTTTTCTTCTTTACTTTTGGCTTCTCTTCTTTTCACAGCTATTTGTAAGGCCTTCCCAGACAGCCATTTTGTTTTTTTGCATATTCTAAGATCTAATCTAAGGATGAGAGTGCCAGGCTGCTATGGCGCAGGAGCGGCTGAGAGGAGCTACCCCACGTCCGAGGTCAGGGGCAGCAGCTGAGAGGAGCTACCCCACATCTGAGGTCTGGGGCACTGGCTGAGGTAGCAATCCCAAGCCCAAGGAGCAGAAGCTTTGCAGGCATAGGAGGGCCGGGAGGAGCTACTCCACATTCAAGGTCATGAGAGGCGGCCCCAAGGAGATACCCCTCATGCAAGGTAAGGAGCAGTGGCTGCGCTTTGCTGGTGAAGCCGTGAAGAGATACTTCACGTCCAAGGTAAGAGAAACCCGGATTAGATGGTAGGTGTTGCGAGATGGCATCAGAGAGCAGACACACTGAAACCATAATCACAGAAAACTAGCCAGTCTGATCACATGGACCACAGCCTTGTCTAACTCAGTGCAACTAAGCCATGCCTGTGGGGCCACCCAAGACAGGCTGGTCATGGAGGAGACGTCTGACAGAATGTGGTCCACTGGAGAAGGAAATGGCAAACAACTTCAGTGTTCTTGCCTTGAGAACCCCATTAACANTAGCCAGTCTGATCACATGGACCACAGCCTTGTCTAACTCAGTGCAACTAAGCCATGTCTGTGGGGCCACCCAAGACAGGCTGGTCATGGAGGAGACGTCTGACAGAATGTGGTCCACTGGAGAAGGAAATGGCAAACAACTTCAGTGTTCTTGCCTTGAGAACCCCATTAACAGTATGAAAAGGTAAAATGATAGGATACTGAAATGGTCGGTAGGTGCCCAATATGCTACTGGAGATCAGTGGATAAATAACTCCCGAAAGAATGAAGGGATGGAGCCAAAGCAAAAACAATACCCAGTTGTGGATGTAACTGGTGATAGAAGCAAGGTCCGATGCTGTAGGGAGCAATGTTGCATAGGAGCCTGGAATGTCCGGTCCACGAATTAAGACAAATTGGAAGTGGTCAAACAGGAGATGGCAAGAGTGGACGTCAACATTCTAGGAATCAATGAACTAAAATGGACTGAAATGGGTGAATTTAACTCAGATGACCATTATATCTACTACTGTAGGCAAAAATCCCTTAGAAGAAATGGAGTAGCCATCATGATCAACAAAAGAGTCTGAAATGCAGTACTTGGGTGCAGTCTGAAAAATGACACAATGATCTCTGTTCATTTCCAAGGCAAACCATTCAATATCATGATAATCCAAGTCTATGCCCTGACCATGAACGCTGAAGAAGCTGAAGTTTAAGGGTTGTATGAAGACCTACAAGACCTTTTAGAACTAACACCTAAAAAAGATGTCCTTTTCATTATAGAGGACTGGAATGCAAAGGAGCAGACAAGTTTGGCCTTGGTATATGGAATGAAGTAGGGCAAAGGCTAATAGAGTTTTGCCAAGAGAACACACTGGTCATAGCACACACCCTCTTCCAACAACACAAGAGAAGGCTATACACATGGACGTCACCATATGGTAAACACCGAAATCAGATAGATTATATTCTTTGCAGCCAAAGATGGAGAAGCTCTTTACAGTTGGCAAAAACAAGACCAGGAGCTGACTGTGGCTCAGATCACGAACTCCTTATTGCCAAATTCAGACTTAAATTGAAGAAAGTAGGGAAAGACCATTCAGGTATGACCTAAATCAAATCCCTTATGATTATACAGTGGAAGTGAGAAATAGAAAGACAGAGTGCCTGATGAACTACAGATGGAGGTTCATGACATTGCACAGGAGACAGGGATCAAGGCCATCCCCATGGAAAATAAATGCAAAAAAGTAAAATGGTTGACTGGGAAGCCTTACAAATAGCTGTGAAAAGAAGAGAAGCTGAAAGTAAAGGAGAAAAAGAAAGATATTCCCACNGAAAGACAGAGTGCCTGATGAACTACAGATGGAGGTTCATGACATTGCACAGGAGACAGGGATCAAGGCCATCCCCATGGAAAATAAATGCAAAAAAGTAAAATGGTTGACTGGGAAGCCTTACAAATAGCTGTGAAAAGAAGAGAAGCTGAAAGTAAAGGAGAAAAAGAAAGATATTCCCACTTGAATGCAGAGTTCCAAAGAATAGCAAGGAGAGATAAGAAAGCCTTCCTCAGCGATCAATGCAAAGAAATAGAGGAAAACAACAGAATGGGAAAGACTAGAGATCTCTTCAAGAAAATTAGAGATACCAAGGGAATATTTCGTGCAAAGATGGGCTCGATAAAGGACAGAAAAGGCATGGACCTAACAAAAGCAGTAGATATTGAGCAGAGGTGGCAAGAATACACAGAACAACTGTACAAAAAAGAGCTTCTTGACCAAGATAATCACGATGGTGTGGTCACTCACCTAGAGCCAGATATCATGGAATGTGAAGTCAAGTGGGCTTTAGAAAGCATCACTATGAAAAAAGGTAGTGGAGGTGATGGAATTCCAGTTGAGCTATTTCAAATCCTGAAAGATGATGCTGTGAAAGTGCTGCACTCAATATGCCAGCCAATTTGTAAAACTCAGCAGTGGCCACAGGACTGGAAAAAGTCAGTTTTCATTCCAATCCCAAAGAATGCTCAACCTACCACACAATTGCACTCATCTTACATGCTAGTAAGATAATGCTCAAAATTCTCCAAGCTAAGCTTTAGCAATATGTGAACTGTAAACTTCCAGATGTTCAAGCTTGTTTTAGAAAAGACAGAGGAACCAGAGATCAAATTGCCAACATC
>SJYA01003257.1:922479-973330 GCA_006410615.1 Neotragus moschatus | reverse complement strand
CACTCAATATGCCAGCCAATTTGTAAAACTCAGCAGTGGCCACAGGACTGGAAAAAGTCAGTTTTCATTCCAATCCCAAAGAATGCTCAACCTACCACACAATTGCACTCATCTTACATGCTAGTAAGATAATGCTCAAAATTCTCCAAGCTAAGCTTTAGCAATATGTGAACTGTAAACTTCCAGATGTTCAAGCTTGTTTTAGAAAAGACAGAGGAACCAGAGATCAAATTGCCAACATCCACTGGATCATGGAAAAAGCAAGAGACATCCAGAAGACATCTATTTTTGCTTTATTAACTTTGCCAAAGCCTTTGACTGAGTGGATCACAATAAACTGTGGAAAATTCTGAAAGAGATGGGAATTCCAGACCACCTGACCTGCCTCTTGAGAAATCTGCATGCAGGTCAGGAAGCAACAGTTAGAACTGGACATGGAACAACAGACTGGTTCCAAATAAGAAAAGGAGTATGTCAAGGCTGTATATTGTCACCCTGCTTATTTAACTTCTATGCAGAGTACATCATGAGAAATTTTGGGCTGGAAGAAGCACAAGCTGGAGTCAAGACTTCTGGAAGAAATATCAATAACCTCAGATATGCAGATGACACCACCCTTATGGCAGAAAGTGAAGAGGAACTAAAAAGCTTCTTGATGAAAGTGAAAGAAGAGAGTGAAAAAATTGGCTTAAAGCTCAACATTCAGAAAATCAAGATCATGGCATCTGGTCCCATCACTTCATGGTGAATAGATGGGCAAACAGTGGAAATAGTATCAGGCTTTATTTTTGGGGGGGGGCGGGGGGCTTCAAAATCACTGCGGATATTGATTGCAGCCATGAAGTTAAAAGACACTTACTCCTTGGAAAGAAAGTTATGACCAACCTAGATACCATATTAAAAGCAGAGACATTACTTTGCCAACAAGGTCCATCTAGTGAAGCAATGGTTTTTCCAGTAGTCATGTATTTNGGGGGGCTTCAAAATCACTGCGGATATTGATTGCAGCCATGAAGTTAAAAGACACTTACTCCTTGGAAAGAAAGTTATGACCAACCTAGATACCATATTAAAAGCAGAGACATTACTTTGCCAACAAGGTCCATCTAGTGAAGCAATGGTTTTTCCAGTAGTCATGTATTTATGTGAGAATTGGACTGTGAAGAAAGCTGAGTGCTGAAGAATTGATGCTTTTGAACTGTGGTGTTGGAGAAAACTCTTGAGAGTCCCATGGACTGCAAGGAGGTCCAACAGTCCATTCTAAAGGAGATCAGTCCTGGCTGTTCATTGGAAAGACTGATGCTAAAGCTGAAACTCCAATAGTTTGGCTACCTAATGCAAAGAGTTGTTTCACTGCAAAAGACCCTGATGCTGGGAGGAATTGGTGGCAGGAGGAGAAGGGGACAACAGAGGATGAACTGGCTGGATGGCAACTCCCAAATCTGGGAATTGGTGATGGACAAGGAGGCCTGGCTTGCTGCAATTCATGTGGTGGCAAAGATTCGGACATGACTGAGGGACTGAACTGAATTAAAGTGAATCTAAGTCAGTGGCATAAACCCTCTTGGAGGTTGCCATTACCCCTACCGTAGAAGCCATAGACCCCAGGGCTGGGTTGCCTCATGTCAAACAACTAACAAGGAGGAATAGCAACCCCACCCATCAGCAGATAATCTGATTAAAATTCTACTGAGCAAGGCCCTGCCCACCAGTGTGGTTTAGTCACTAAATCATGGTGAACTCTTTGTGATGTCATGGACTGTAGCCTGTCAGGCTCCTCTGTCCATGGAATTCTCCAGGCAAGAATACTGGAGTGGTTTACCATTTCCTTCTCCAGGGGATCTTCCTGACCCAGGGACTGAACCTACATCTCCTGCATTTCAGGCAGTCTCTTGTACTGCAGGCAGATTCTCTACCAACTGAGCCCAAAAAGAAAGTGAAAGTGAAGTCACTCAGTCATGTCTGACTCTTTGTGACCCCATGGACTGTAGCCTACCAAGCTCCTCCATCCATGGGATTCTCCAGGCAAGAGTACTGGAGTGGGTTGCCATTTCCTTCTCCAGGGGATCTTCCCAACCCAGGGATCGAACCTGGGTCTCCCTCATTCCAGGCAGATGCTTTAACCTCTGAGTTAAATAGGGAAGCCCTATTCTAAGACAGTTAAGGACAATTAGAGTTCCATACAAACTTCATAATCAGATGGATGCTCATATGTAAATTTCATGGCCTCATTCTGGTTCTTGTTGAAGTACTATGTATATGAAATAAAGAGAGACTGTGTGGTAGAAAGATAAAGTGCTCAGATTCTAGAGGCAACCTGCTGGAATTTCAGTTGTGTCAATTATTAATTCCTGGACCTTGAAGAATTTACTAACCTCTCTATGCCTTGGATTTCTTATCTTTGAAATCAACTAGAAACTGTCCTGGTCCAGGCGTGGGCTGGAAAAGAATTTCCAGACATGAGACAGAATGAGAAGGAAAATAAAGTTTTAAAGTGGGAGACTGTTAGAACAGTGGGCCAGCTCAAGGGAGAACTGACTTTGAATAGGAATCCTTAGTTCACTTTTATACCCAGGGTACAGGAGTGGGATAGAGGTCTTGCAGGTCATTTGCTGATTGGATGAGGCATGTATACTGGGTGTGGGAAGAGTAGGGCAAATATCTTCTCCCTACGGGGTAAGAGAGCAGACAGATTATACTGTTCCATTAATACTTACAGTATGGGGGAGGGAAGGACAATAGAGTCTGGTTTTTCTGTTCTTGTATTCTTGTATTCCAAGACCCTCCTTGGTTTTATCTGCTCTTTCATTCTTGGGTCAACATAGAAACCTCCTTGTATCTTAGTTTTCTCTTCCACAGTGTATAAAATAGATCAGTGTTCATATTGTAAGTTAGTGATAGGTTTGTTGGGGAAAAAAATGAATATATATCCAAAAAATACTTAAAAATTGCTTGTCACATGATGTAAATATATACTTTTTTCTCTTTTAATCCCTGCTGCTCTCTATCAGTATTTATGTCTTATCTATCTCCTTGCACTTATTCTACTTTTGTCCTCTCATGTACAGATAGACTAAAAACAAGTTGTTAAGATATTGAAGAGAAATAAAGATGTCACTCATGATTCACTCAATAGAATTTTACAATGTACTTGAGAATCAGAAAACATACATACAATATTGTGTATGTAGATATGTGGCTTAAAAAAAAGAAAAATGTCTCTGTGACTTCGTCTAAAATAATTTTGATATTTACCATAAAAACAAGGTATGAAAGTTAAAGTTGCTCAGCTATGTCCGACTCTTCGCACCCCATGAACTATACAGTCCATGGGATTCTCCAGGCCAGAATACTGGAGTGGGTAGCCTTTCCCTTCTCCATGGTGTCTTCCTAACCCAGGGATCCAACCCAGGTCTCTGGCATTGCAGGCAGATTCTTTATCAACTGAGCCACAAGGGAAGCCCAACAAGGTATACATACATAAGGTATATGTACATATATATTTATTCCAGAAGCAAGATAGTTGTTCCTATAATATAATCATACTGGAAAGGAAGCATAGGCTTAATGATACAGAAACTGAGGCCTTAACAATTAAAGCAAAAGTTGCAGAAGACAGCATCAGACAAGAGAAGACTTCATGCCACGGAGAAGAGAAGCCAGACATACTTGGAACTCATTTTCAGGGAAACAAAGAGCAGGAGGATTTAGGTCCTGTGCTTGCTAATTGGCCTTAACCAAATGTAAATTAAGCTTTTCTATATGTTCATGGACTTCCCTGGTGGCTCAGATGGTAAAGCATCTGCCTACAATGTGGGAGACCTGGGTTAAATCCCTGGGTCAGGAAGATCTCCTGGAGAAAGAAATGGCAACCCACTCCAGTATTCTTGCCTGGAAAATCCCATGGATGGAAGAGCCTAGTAGGCTACAGTCCATGGGGTCGCTAAGAGTCAGACACGACTGAGTGAGTTCACTCATATGTTCATGGCAGGTGGTAGTTTTACAACTTGGAGCAAGGCATTCAACAAAGTTAGGCTCCTACCCCTCCACAGAGACTGGGAAACAGGGAACTGTCTTCTTTGATGGTTATACTTCAAAAGAATGGCTCCCAGGTCTTTGAGAAAGATAGTCCTGGGTCGTGAAATGACAAAAGGCTTTTACAAAAGCCTTATATCTCTCATGGGCAAAGAAAGCATTTACAGCAAAAAGTTTTCTAAAGTAAATGCTCTTAATAAAAGGGAATTTAGGGCTCAGAGACAGGAAGATGACTGCCTGAAATTTAGTCAAGCTGAGGGGAATATTAAGGTTTTCTTTGTAAACATTTAATTTATAAGTGTGATTATTATTTCTTTTTTTAAAGAATAACAACAAAAGCCTCAGGATTATCTTGGGTAAATTACTTCACGTTTCCTAACCTCAGCACTCTCATCTTAAAATAGAGATTGTAATACCTGATTTTAACACATTTGTATTAATCATGTGATTTAAATGAAGTGATATATGTAAAGCTTTTCATTTAACTCTTTGGAAGATTATTTTCCACTCAATGCTATAGTTATATATTAAATATTTTTTAATTACTGTCATTGTTTTTATTACATTATACAATTTTATTTGCTTTATATAATGGCCTACCACTCTGAAACATTTAGTCTATGGATATTTTAAGATAAAATGAAAAGACAAATCAACCAGGTGCTTGATGTTAAAGCAACACAGCTATTAATCACTGACACAGTTGATGCTGTATTATGAAAAATCTTTTGACCCGCTTCCATAATATTAAGCTCTGTTTTGACCATAACTATAAATATCTGATGTAATAAACATAATTTTCACTTTTAAATGTGTGTTTTCATTCTAATGAATATGTAATCTTATGTTTTAATACACATTTGTTATTTTTTCCTTATAATTTTGGCACTGTGAAACATGATATATCAAATCTTATAATTGTTAAGGCAAATTAGAAGTTTCTATATCACCATCTGCTTTTTGCAAGGTTCATAGTTCCAAAGTTAATAATCTAATTCATTAAACAAAAAACAATCCACATAAATGTGGTGTTAAATTAATGGTTCCAGTCTTATGAGGTAACTAGGGGGGTAAAATATGTTCTCTTTTTAAAAAACAGTGTTAGTTTTTGCTGTACATGACCTATTTTAAAAGAAGCCAGATGATGAGTGGGATAAATAATTGGAATTTAAAGGTATAAAATGTATTTAAACATTGAATTGGTGTCAATGGATGGCCTCGCCTCCCAAATATGTATATGCTAACTATACATGAAAAATTAATCAGAACGAATAAAGTAGAAAATATAATAAGGACTGTCCAAATCATATAGTTCTGATTGTTTCTGAAACCTTGAGCTCTAAAAAATAATAAAAATTTATTATTATTACACTTAATTGGAAATCTTCTATCTCTGAACATACTTTTTATGTTTATGTTTACAGATCTATTAGCAATATAATTTCTTAGTATGTCAAACACGATTCAACTATTCCTATATGACGGAGAAGGCAATGGCACCCTACTCCAGTACTCTTGCCTGGAAAATCCCATGGACAGAGGAGCCTGGTAGCCTGCAGTCCATGGGGTTGCTACTAGTCGGACAGGACTGAGCGACTTCACTTTCACTTTCCTCTTTAATGCATTGGAAAAGGAAATGGCAACCCATTCCAGTGTTCTTGCCTGGAGAATCCCAGGGACAGGGGAGCCTGGTGGGCTGCCATCTACGGGGTCACACAGAGTCGGACATGACTGAAGCGACTTAGCAGCAGCAGCAGGAGCATTCCTATATGAAATCAGTCATTGATGACTGCTCATATTTTATTCAGGAATTCAGAGGTGATTTGCCAGCTATCATTCTATTTCAGGGCTTGATCGATGGTTCAGGTGGTAAAGAATCTACCCGCAATGCAGGAGATGCAAGACATGCGGGTTCGCTCCCTATATCAGGAAGATCCCCCCGGAGAAGGAAATGGAAACCCACTCCAGTATTCTTGCCTAGAAAGTCCCATGGACAGAGGAGCCTGTCAGGCTACAGTCCCTGGGGTCACAAAGAGTCAGATACTACTGAACATGCATGTACAGTCTATTTCAGCATATATTTTCTAAGTATTTCCCAAATATTCAAGAAGTAGACTTTAAAAATTATTTCAGGGAACCAACAGGTAAATCCTGAGCCCTTATTCCTTTCAGAATAGTTTACTAGTTGATATAAGAGGAATATAAAATACTTTTTATCTTTTGATATACTTTGGTATACTAAGCTGTAGATAGAATAATGGCCTTCCAATTATGTCTGTGTCTTAATCCTGTAACTGTGTGAATATGTTACTTTAAATATAAAAGGGAAATTTTCACATGGAATTAAGGGTCTTGAGTTGAAGAGATTATTTCCAATTATCTGGATGAAGACAATATAATAAAAAGTTTCCCTATAAGAGGGAGTCCAGGAGGTTCAGATTCAGTGAATTACATGCAACAATGGAAGCAGAGATCAGAGTAACATAGGACCAAGAGCCAAGCAGGGAATAAAGTTGACCTCTAGGAGCTGGAAAATAAAGGAAGCACATTTCCACTTAGAACTTCCAGAAGGAACAGAGCCTTGTTGACAACTTGATTTTTAGCCCAGTGATACTTCTGATGTAGCAAATTCTAAGATAGTAAATTTTTGTTAAGTCACTAAGTTTGTAACAGTTTGCTGCAGAAACAGTAGGAAAATAATACATGCTGCATCCAACCCCTGGGCCTATGAGCTAATCACAGACAGAAAGTACAACAACACAACACCTATATATATATATATATATATATATATATATATGAAACAAGTTTTAAGGAGTAAAAGAAAAGGGTTACCTAGAGATCATCAAGGTCTCTTGTGATATACTGCTTGAATGAGATAGACTTTAAGTCAGAATTTAAATACTAAAATTTAACTTCTAAATAGACCAAGTCTTCATCTCATCACATTTCACTAATCCTGCTACTTTCCACGCCACTTCATCCCCCACTAGCCGGCGGGCATCCCAGATTGTACCTCTGGAGTACTTGTGGACTTTCTCATGTTGCAAATGTTCTCAGCACTCCTGTTGGATGTCTTCTGTCCAAAATGCCACTGGAATCCTAAGTTATGCTGTAATCATGGCTGCCACTGTCCTGCAGGATGACCCTGATAGCACTGCTCAGGAGGTTAGCTCTCGGAGCTTCTGCTGCTGCTGCTTACTCACTAAGTCATATCTGACTCTTTGCTACCCCACGGACTATAGCCTGTCAGGCTCCTCTGTCCATGGGGTTTTCCAGGCAAGAATAGTAGAGCAGGTTGCCATTTCCTTCTCCAAAGTATCTTCCCAGCCCAGGAATCAAACACCCATCTCCTGCTTTGCAGACAGATTCTTTACCACTGAGCCACCTGGGAAACTCAGGTCCCAGACAACCTAAGCTAAAACAAACAACTGAGTAGCAAAAGGGGTACTGTCTTCTACTGAGACCTCACAGTGCCAGAGTCACGAAATTTTTCCATTAAGATACTACAAACTCTTCCTCTTTCTTAATTCCTGAATACTGTCTGTCGTCAAAAACTGAGTGAAACTATCTCATTCAACCTCTGGCTTCTATACATATCTGTACATGATTATGTTAGGAGTTACTGGAGCCAGAAAGAAAAGAACTATCTAATACAGTACCATCTTTCTCAGACCATCCAAATCTAGGTCCAAATTTAGCACTAGAAAGCAATAAAGTCTCCATTCATTCTTGAAGCAATATTTTCCATATAAATTAAATTATTGGGGCCTCCATTTCCTAGCAGAAAATCAACATTTCTGAGAAGGAAAAAAGTGCTAAATATAAAACAAAAAATATCATGCTTTAAGGCAACAGGGGACTTTTGAGACAATCAGAATTTAAGGATAGAAGAGTATAGAGAAAAGGCAACTTGGGAGATGGAAAAATGCCATTCCAAATGCTCAGGATTTGTCTCGTTCTTAGGAAAGGGAGAAATGATGAAAATACTTCAGAAGAAGGATTGCAGCTAAGAAGTATAGAAGCTGGCAGAGTTTTTGACTAGCTCACAGGGCTGAAAACTGGAAATAGACCTGCCTTATGACTCAGCAATCCCACTGCTGGGCACACACACTGAGAAAACCAAAATTGAAAGAGACACATGTACCCCAATGTTCATCGCAGCACTGTTTATAATAGCCAGGACATGGAACCAACCTAGATGTCCATAAGCAGATGAATGGATAAGAAAGCTGTGGCACATATACACAGTGGAGTATTATTCAGCCATTAAAAAGAATGCATTTGAACCAGTTCTAATGAGGTGAATGAAATCGGAGCTGATTATACAGATTGAAGTAAGCCAGAAAGAAAAACACCAATACAGTATACTAACGCATATATATGGAATTTAGAAAGATGGTAACAATAACCCTGTATGCAAGACAGCAAAAGAGACATAGATGTATAGAACAGTCTTTTGGACTCTGTGGGAGAGGGAGAGGGCGGGATGATTTGGGAGAATGGCATGGAAACATGTATAATATCATATAAGAAATGAATTGCCAGTCTAGGTTCGATGCAGGATATAGGATGCTTGGGGCTGGTGCACTGGGATGATCCAGAGGGACAGTATGGGGAGGGAGGTGGGAGGGGTGTTCAGGATGGGGAACACGTGTACACCTGTGGCAGATTCATATTTATGTATGGCAAAACCAATACAATATTGTAAAGTAATTAGCCTCCAATTAAAATAAATAAATTTAAATTTAAAAATAATTTTTAAAAATAAAATAAAATAAAAAAAACTAGACTTTGAAGCTATCAAGATAGGCAAGAGGTAGGGAGCCCAAATTTCCAACAGAAGAGAAGGGCAGATAAATAAGCCAAACCCCACAGTTTCTGTCACTGAGGCATCTGCTAAAGTCTTAAGTTGAACCAGGAAAGAGGTCAAGACATTAGCAAAAAAAAAAAAACCCTAAAAACAAGTAGTAGGTTTTAATATTGCAGAGAAAAGAAAGTGAGACGGAAAGCTCACCAAGAAAGAGAGTTCTAGTAAATAAAACCAGTTTTCAGTTGGAGAGGGCAATTAAAAGATGGTCACTGAACTTACAAACTGTGACCAATTACAGCTTTCCCCCTCCCCCTTATATTGGATTAAAGTGACTAGACCTTACTCAAGCCACCTGCCAGAGAAGAGTAAGGAACATATTATCCTATAGAACTCTGAATTTTATAAACAATTTTCACTTTTCAAATATGTATTTCAAATATAACAACCATAACAAATTTGAACAACAAATTGAACCAAGAGAGAGGAAATAAAAAAGACACTACATAGATAGATGAGCCAGTTATTTCAATTTTCATAAATGAACATTAAAGTATCTATGGTTTAATGTTCCATGAAAATATACTGCACAGTTGAGAACTTTCCAAAAAATAGAAGTTATCTTATAAAATAATAACCAGATCCACAGTAATAAACCTGCTAAAGTTAAAATTCCAAACAGAAAATTTCAAAGCAGTTAAACAAAAATGACACAATGTAAGGTTGATAAGCGACTGATCAAAAGACAAGCAATGGAAAACAGAAGGCATCTTTCAAGTTATAAAGAACAAACCTCCAATATAAAATCTTAGAATCTTCAAAAAGAATCTTTAATAGTGAAAAGAATATTGATCGCTTTATGTACTTTGAAATGTATCAGAATAAATAGAACAGATTAACTACAGGACGGTTTAAATGAATGGAGAGATAATGTAATAAATCAAATATAGTAAAATATTGATGGTCATATCTAGGTAACAGCTAGACTTGTTTTCATCATGAAAATCTGTCAACATTGCTTTCTATTTAAATTTTGTAGTAAAATGATGAGAAAAAAATGAAAGCATAAAAATTCTCTTAATAGATTAAAACATCTGAGTATAAAAAAGCATCCAATATGAAAAGATGTTCAGTAACCAGGAAAATACTATTTAGAATTCCAGTGAGATAATTCTGTAGTTCCTGAAGAATGGCTAAAATTAAATGGACCCTCAAAACAGAAATTTGATAATATCAAGTGTTGACAGGAATGTTCACCAATAGAAACACTCTAATACTAGTGGGAGTTTAAGCTGATACAACCAGTGGGAATATTTACTAAATTCAAAGTTATGCCTACTTCACATATGGTGCTGGTAGGAATACTAAGATGAGGAAGGAGAGATTAAAACAAAAATTTTCAAAATTAAATAAAAACTACAAATACATTTAAATTTGCAAGTAGTGGCATCTAAACTCATATAATTCTAACTTTTTTTTAAACACTGAAAATATATTTTAAAGCTATACAAATAAATTATATTGCATCTCTGTAGCTCATGATGACTCAGTAATTGGGATTAAACACTCCAGAATCAAAAACAGTATTGATACTGGGCTTTATAGTTATGCAGCTTACAACTGGCAGCTGATGAACAGAGTGTAAAACAAATCAAATTGGAAAAGCAAAACACAAACATAAACCTGAGAGCAAGCTGACAATTTGAAGCAAGTAACAGCATTTTGGCTTTTCTATAGTGCTGAGTGGGTGGAAACCACATCTGTGCTTTTCTCCACTGAATCTCTTACCTCGCATAATGCTTGGCACAAACTAGACTTAAATATTATTTATGACAAAACTGTTCCATTTTCTTTGTAACTCTGTTCAACTCATATTTTCATTAAAAGAAAAGGTAAAACTGCCATTTAAGCTTTAAGGGATTTTAAGCTTAGCATTTTTTTAAAAAATGATTTTGAGAGACAATATATGCCTTGGGACTCCTAATTTCTAGTCTTTGGCCTTGAGTATAATAAAATTTCTAGGAAATAATCAAGGAAAAAAAAACTTACACATGCAAATTTGTCTTCCAGAATTTTAAGGAGTTCTGTATTAATTCCAGTTGTGATCTACAGAAACTTCAAACTATCTCAGCAAGTTGCATGTAGATTGGTAAAATGTCTAATGGGAACTTAGAAGTCTGGTGGTCCAGAAGTTACTATATCACTCTCTGTCCTCATATTCTAGCTAATAATCATATTCTATCTTAAGATGTGATGTTTAAAATATAAATGTCTTGACCACAGCAGACCTAGGTAATTTCAGAACTTTCTGTCATAAACCTTGAGTTTTCAAATAAACTTAGAAACTCCTCAAATTTCATGGCAGGGAATAAGAAACTGGACACTCAATGATATGAGCTTTCAACCATACTTCAAGTAGAGAAGCTCTATATACGTTAATTTTTTTTCAGTTGTATGTATTGATTCTTTATGCACTACTTCATTTAAGATTTTCAGCAACTAAAAGAAGACTACAATATGAATTGGAGGTTGCCAAAAATTTTAAAGAGACAAATAACAAAATCAGCTTTGAATTTTAAGATGACTCTAGTGACCATGTGAAGAATAAAGGGAGATTCCATGAGTAAGGGGCTTCTCAGTGGTACAGTAGTAAAGAATCTGCTTGTAATGCAGGAGGCGCAAGAGACTTGAGTTCTGTCCCTAGGTCTGGAAGATCCCCTGCAGGAGGAAATGGAAATTTGCTCCAGTATTCTTGCCTGGAAAACTCCGTGGACAGAGGAGCCTGGTGAACTACAGTCCATGGGGCTGCAAAGAGTCAGGCATGACTGAGAGTGAGTGAGCACTCTCCATGAGTAACAGAGAGACCAAATGTTACATTATAGTGATCCAGACGAGACAGGAGAAAGGAGAAATGGTAATGCAATTTAAAAAAATTTGCAAGGAAATTATTATACATTATTGACAAGGAAATAAAATCTACCTTGGCCATATCACTTTATCTTTGCTTATGTTAATGTAACATAATCAAATGAATGATATGTCCTCCTATTTACAGTTAATACTCACACTTAAGGGAGAGGACTACAGAAGGCCAAGGGTCACTGAAGGTAGTCTTTGAATTCTGCATCCTCCATCATTTAACTACTTCTAACTTTTAAGATCTACATTATCTTTCCCATCACACTATTATTTTATACTAACAAATTATATCACTGGCATCTAAGAGATTTAGGGTCTATGCTACTATAAAATTANGAGAGGACTACAGAAGGCCAAGGGTCACTGAAGGTAGTCTTTGAATTCTGCATCCTCCATCATTTAACTACTTCTAACTTTTAAGATCTACATTATCTTTCCCATCACACTATTATTTTATACTAACAAATTATATCACTGGCATCTAAGAGATTTAGGGTCTATGCTACTATAAAATTACTGTCCTTTATCGTGCCCATCTTTGCATGAAATGTTTCCTTGGTATCTCTAATTTTCTTGAAGAGATCTCTAGTTTCTCAGGCCTCCCACATTGCAGGTGGATTCTTTACCATCTGAGCCATCAGGGTAGCACATAGACAAGGGTAAGTGAACTCAAATGTATTTTGAGATTGGCAACAAACTCAGTTTAGCTAGAGGGCATGAGGTGGCAGTTGATGGCACATTAAAATTTGGAAGACAACAGAAAATCATTAATCTTTATATGTCCCAATGGATATTATTCAATGAGGAACAGGGATATTTTGTAAAGTAAACAGTCAAACTTCCCATTTAGAAATCTGGCTTTGTCATCAGTGTGCACAATAGATTTGAAATAAAAAGAATAATGGAAGGAAGACTAATCAGGAAGTTATTAAAATTGTACAGAAAAGAGATGGTGATAGACACTGCCAAGACAGTTTGGTAGCAATGAAGAGTTATAAATGGTTAGATTTGAGAACCATTTCATTATAGCTTCTCTCCAATGTAGTCAACTTAATATCAGCTGTGATACAGTGTTTATATATATATATATATATATATACACACACACATATGTATATATAAATGTATATATATGCATATTATAAAATATGCATATTATAATATATATTATAAAATGAAATGTATGGATATATCTTCATAAAAAAGTATAAACCAAGCAAAATTAACAGCACCATAAGCCTAATTCAAAGCTGCGATGATAATCTCATGACAAGAAATGTGTCCTTAGAAAACTAAAGAAAGACAATGTTTTATAATAGAACTCAATTTCATTGAGTTAGAAACCAGTAGAATCATAAGGTTTTCTAATTAATTAATCTTGTCATTAAATGTGTGTGTATCCTGGCTAAGTATGGATTGATACTCTTGTTATCCAAAGAACTATGCAGATTAAAAATCTGAAAGCTGTTTGAAAACTACTTCTTTATACAAAATTTATTTAGTTTGCACATGTGGTAATTTATCTGTAAATATACGTATAATTACATACATATAATCTGTAAATATACATATATACATATAATTGGACTTCCCTGGTGGCTCAGATGGTAAAGCGTATGCCTACAATGTGGGAAACCTAGGTTTGATCCCTGAGTCGGGAAGATCTCCTGGAGAAGGAAATGGCAACCCACTCTAGAACTCTTGCCTGGAAAATCCCATGGACAGAGGAGCCTGGTAGGCTACAGTCCATGGCCTTTCAAAGAATCAGACACAACTGAGCCACTTCACTTTCACTTTCATACATATAATTCTAGGNGGAAACCTGGGTTTGATCCCTGAGTCGGGAAGATCCCCTGGAGAAGGAAATGGCAACCCACTCTAGAACTCTTGCCTGGAAAATCCCATGGACAGAGGAGCCTGGTAGGCTACAGTCCATGGCCTTTCAAAGAATCAGACACAACTGAGCCACTTCACTTTCACTTTCATACATATAATTCTAGGACCCGATTTATCCCATTTTATTTAGAAGAAAAATAAATTCTGAATTGTCTATGGGTGCTGAAAATATCTGAGAACTTATAAATTAAGCAGCATATATGCATATCATATGGAAATATTACACATTAAATTGATTAACGTAAAGATTTGACATCAAATTGTTTTTATACCACTAAAGCTAGTCATTTTAAATGGCTGTATTTAGTATAATATTTTATAATAGTGACAAAGTGATGCTATTCATATTATTTGGTAGCTTTATTTGAACTTAAATAAAGGAAAGACAATTTCAGTTTAGTCCTGTCATGTGTAGATGTGAGAGTTGGATCATAAAGTTGAACACTGGAGAATTGATGCTTTTGAACTGTGGTGTTGGAGAAAAGTCTAACAGTCCCTTGGTCGGCAAAGAGATCCAACAAGGATATCGGTTCTGGAATATTCATTGGAAGGACTGATGTTGAAGCTGAAATTCCAATACTTTGGCCACCTGATGTGAAGAACTGACTCACTGGAAAAGACTCTGATGCTGGGAAAAATCGAAGGGGACAACAGAGCATGAGACGGTTGCATGGCATCACCGACTTGATGCGCATGAGTTTGAGCAAGCTTTGGGAGTGGTGATGGACACTGAGGCCTGGCGTGCTGCAATTCATGGAGTTGCAAAGAGTTGGACACGTCTAAGTGACTGAACTGAACTGACGATTATTTATTAGGAAAGAAACTTATCTTAGTTCTTGTTCTAAGATAATTTGAAAGACTGATGCAATACTTAATATTTATCTACATTTCCATTTTTATATTTGCCACTCTATTCACACCTACTCTGATTCACAGAAGATTTTCTCTGAGCTGACTAAAGGATGTCTATGCTTTTCGTGATATTTCAATCATGGTTTTTTTTGTCTGTTTGTTTGTTTGTTTTTTGTCTCCAGTGCCCTCCCCATAACCGTATTTCAAGCGGAGCAACAGAGGGACACCTAGAATTTCATACATATGTAAAGCCTTCCTACAATTGTTCACTCAGAGCTGAAAGTTGCGTCTGTGTTCTCACACTGACTTGATTTAACTGTGATTGGATGTTTTCTCTGCAGCAGAGGGGCACAAGTTCCCTGAAGTGAGAGATCATGTCAGTGCATTTGCATGTAGTTTTCACTGTCAGTATTACAACTGTACACACACACAAAGTGTTCCTTGAATCAGATATTGCTCCTAAACTACAGTATATTTCAAATACTAGAAGTACTGTAGCATATATCTTAAAGACATTTTGCTTACACGTGGAATGTTTAGTTATCTACTGGAGTTACTTTTCATTTTTCTACCGTACATTTCCTGCTATAGCTGTGAAAAGTGAAAATGTTAATTACTCAGTCATGTCCAATTCTTTGTGACACCATGGACTATAGTCCCCGCAGAAGCCTCTGTCTATGGAATTCTTCAGGCAAGAATACTGGAGTGGGTAGCTATTCCCTTATCCAGATTTTCCCGACAGAGGGATCACATTCCAGTCTCCTGTATCTCAAGCAGATTCTTTGCCATCTGAGCCACCAGGGAAGCCCCTTACTATAGCTGACCTTCGGTAATTGCAGTTTCACATTTGTGGATTCAACCATCAAGAGACTGAAACTATTGGGGTGGGGTGTAATTCCAGAAAGTTTCCCCAAAACAAAGCTTGAATTTGCTGTGCACCAGTAGCTATGTACATAGCACTTAGACTATCCTTACAACTATTTACATGGCTTTTACATTATACATAATATAATGCATCTCAAGATGATTTAGAGTACGTAGGAAGATATGTGTAGTTTATATGCAAATACTGCACCATTTTATACAAGGAATTTGAGCATCTGCAGATTTTGATATCCTCAACAGACCTAGAATCAATCCAGCAGCTGTGTATCTTGCCAATTTGTGTCCAAAAATGGTAAAAATGTTGCCTTTTCAGTGGTGAATTAAACTGTAGGGGTGTTGGATGGTTACTGTGGCAACAGAAGTGAGGGAAACTTAAAAAAATGGATTAATTCCACTGGAGGGTTGAGAGAGCTGAATCTCGCAGCAGAAGTGAACTGATATAGTCCCCGTGGCCAAGTACTTCCCCTCTTCTAGTTTAGAAACTTAAGGTTCTTTTTGATCAGAAGACCATACTGACTCTGTCTAAAAGGATGAGTACAGCACTCCACTCTAACTGAATCACCGTATGCTGATGGGCTTCCCTGATGGATCAGGCAGTAAAGAATCTGACTGCAATGCAGGAGACCTGGGTTCAATCCATGAGTGGGGAAGATCCCCTGGAGGAGGACATGGCAATCCACTCCAGTATTCTTGCCCGGAGAATCCTATGAACAGAGGAGCCTGGTGGGCTACAGTCCATGAGGTTGCAAAGAGCTGGACATGACTGAGTGACTAACATGCACAACATGCTGACATAGTCAGCAGATTATGTGCCTCCTTTCTAGACCTTGCACCAGAATATGAAACAATATCTTCTCATCAACTGCTACAAGCTGCTTTCAGTTGCTCTTGTGTTGGCAATCTGTCTCTAAGATGACAAGATTTAAAACTTATATCTCACAGGAATTTGAATGCTATTACTTCCAAAATCAATAGCAATTCAAATTTGTACAGTTGGGTTGGAATTCTCTGATTCAGGGTATCTACAGTGTTGTGAAGAGAGGCAAGACAATATTGTATCCCTGAGAAAATGCTGAAGATAATGATAATAGTATGCAAAACAGATTAGGCAATTGTATTTTCTTTCTCTGAAAAATCTGTTCTTCCTCCTGTCTTAACAAGATAAAAAAAAAAATCTCTCCTTATTGCTCATTTCCAAGTATCATTTGGTAATTAAGTTTTGCATATGTTACTCATGCTTTTGTGTGAGGCTTTTTGAAGTGAAGTTAGTTCAAAAGGTTTGGTCATTTTGTGGGAATTCATTGATCTGTATCTTTATGATATATATGTGTCTATGTGCATGTGTGTGTGTGTACTTATGGAATAATTTGGGCTTCCCTGGTATCTCAGGTTGGTAAAGATTCTGCCTAAATGCAAAAGATCTTTGTTTGATTTCTGGGTGGGGAAGATCCCCTGGAAAAGAGAACAGCTACCCACTTCAGTATTCTTCCCTGGAAAATTCCATGGACAGAGAAACCTGGAAGCCCATTCAGTCCATGGATTTGCAAAGAGTCTGACATGATTGAGTGACTAAGCACAGCACAGCACAGCACATGCAGTAATTTAATAAGAATTTTTCAAAGTGTTAATATAATTTTATATGTCAGTACATTTATATATAGACATAGACATAGATAGATCATTTATACTGACAAGTGTTATATGTTATCTACAATAAGTAAAAACAAATCGTAGAATAAGTATAAAATATAGTAAAGTTGCAGGATATAAAATCAACACACAGAAATCCCTTGCATTCCTATACACTAATAATGAGAAAATAGAAAGAGAAATTAACAATTCCATTCACTATTGCAATAAAAAGAATAAAATACTTAGGAATATATCTACCTAAAGAAACTAAAGACCTATATNTATATATATATATACATTTATTTTCAAGAAAACAGTGGAATTTTTAAGTTACATTTTGGAGTGGAATTGAGAGAATTCAGGTAGAGGATGTTGCTTGGAGTTTAATATGCACTTACAATTAGTGTAATTACTGATGTGGTTTTATTTTATCTTCCTACTATTGATTCCCATTTGTGTGAATTGGTCTATGTTATATTTTTTCTCTTATCTTTTTAGTTAATCATATATGTGCATTATATGATGGTATGTTTATATTATATATGTTTCTTATGTATGGTACATATGTTTTCAAAACTTCTATTAAGTTGTTATAAATTCTCTTACTTTTCTTTAAGTGATTATTTAAAGGGCTATAACATTAACCATTATATTATTACAGTCTAATAAAAAATACTATTTAATCTTTCCCACATTTGCTAGAACCCTAAGATTGTTAAATTATATCTACCTTGTACACCCTTATTGTCTTTAGTTCAATATGGGGTAAAACTAATTGGAGCAATATAAATATATTTTGTGTTTGTTAAATTATTACTAATTTATAGTTGTCCATTTATTTACCTTTTTCAGTTTTCTTCATTTTTTCTCCTATGTATCCATGTTTCCATTGGTATTTCTTGAAAATCTTCTGAATAAAATCCTTCCTTTATGTGTAAGCTTGTTTTACATTTCCTGTTTCTCTTTATTTGTAAACATTCATNGTTCAATATGGGGTAAAACTAATTGGAGCAATATAAATATATTTTGTGTTTGTTAAATTATTACTAATTTATAGTTGTCCATTTATTTACCTTTTTCAGTTTTCTTCATTTTTTCTCCTATGTATCCATGTTTCCATTGGTATTTCTTGAAAATCTTCTGAATAAAATCCTTCCTTTATGTGTAAGCTTGTTTTACATTTCCTGTTTCTCTTTATTTGTAAACATTCATTTTTCAGCTTTATTTTTACATAATTTTTTCCTGAGTGTAGTGTTCTAGGTTAGCTTTTATCTATTTTTAATACATTAAATGTGTCATATAATCATCTTCCAGATTCCACTGTTTCTATTCAGATGTCAACATCAATAGATATTTCTTTACTCAGTAATTTTTCTTCCTTTCCTGTGTGCTTTCAAGGTTTTCAATATGTGTTAGTTTTCAGCAGTTTTTCTACGATGTATAGAAATAGTGTGTGTAGATATGTTTGTGTGTTGATATTGCTTTGAGTTTGCCAAGTGTTTTGAATTTCTGTATCATAATTTTGATCAGTTTTAGAAAACTTCTCAACCATCATATTTTCAAATATGGCTTATTCATTACTCTCACTCTCTTTCAAACAATCTTGAAATGCATATATGCTTCTACATTTGACTGTGTCCCACATGTTTATTACACTATTTATTCAATTGACTCTTTATGTTGTAGTCTGAGTATTTACTTCTGAACTTCAATATCAATTTCATTTGGGCTGCTTTTGTTGTCCATTTTTCTCATTATTAGTCATATTTTATTATCTCCTTTTGTATCTATTAAATTCTAGAAAGAGTCAGTCCACATCAAGTTTATCTCTGTTTTCTCTGCATGGTGCTTTCAGGTCTAGGACTTCTTTTCATTCAGTCCTGTTAACTACGTGTTTAAGCCATTCTTGGGAACCCAAGTTTAGCCCATGAGCTTTCTAGCTGATGACATTTTAAATGTTATAAATATCTCTAAGGAAGACTATATTTAAGATTGAGGCAGGACCTCTTCCCACCATGTATCTATTTTCCCCTAAAAATCGGGAGCTTGCAAAAATTCAAGTGAACTTTCTTATTTTTAAGCTTTTGATTTCGTTTTCCAGTCTTGCATGCAACACCACAAATCAAAATTAGCTTTGAATTTGAGGCCCCTGAAGGATTTATATGTCATTCTAGCCCCAAGTTTCTGCAAAATGCACTGCTAGATTAACTTTTTGCCTGTGAAATGTATCTATGTAGGACAAGCTTGATCCGCAATCACATGCAGAACCAGCAAATGTCCTAAGGAAAACAAAGCAAGCAGCCAGCCTCAACTCATCTCAAGGCAGTTTTCTTTTCTCTGAATTATAGCTCATCTAGATCCTATTGCCTCCAAACTCCTCTGATACCTTTAAAAATGTGGTTTTGTAATTCATCTGGACTTACTAGTTGCTATAAGAGGAGCATTATGCTTCCACAATTACTGAATCTTAACTAGAAATGGTCCTGTTGAATCTTCGGGTTGATTTGTAGATAGAAATCACATAGCTCATTGGTATCTCTGAAATATAGTCTAGATAGGAATTGATTTTCTTCTGGCAGGCAAGTTAGGATAGGATTGTGTTACCTAATCCTTTCAGGAATCAGGTGCTTATAATTTATTTTCAGCTGATTTATCTTCATTTTAGTATTACTTCTTGGTTATAGTATTTTAGATTCCAGGAGAAACTCCTGGGTGTTTACTAGAGCCTCTGTAACACAGCAAGAACTCACTTAATTTTTATTCCACCTGCCTTACTGTATGATGAAAGTAGACTTTGAACCCTCGAATGGTCAGCCTCACATTTATGCTTAGCTTCCTATCTCAGAGAACCACTCCCCCCACCCTCCTTAAACTGAAAAAATACTTCAATAGGAAAAGTGTTTCCAAATGTCTGACTCATTTTGCTTAGATTCCTTACTGTCTGGGAATTATAATACAATATCTCTGCTGTTCTATGCCCTCAAACATATTTTGTTTTAATTTTTTTTCCAGCTTGGCTAGTTGTTCTCAGTGCATGAATTGATCCAACACAAATTATTGTGCTGCTTCCAAATTGATTATCATGTGTTTCGATTATATTTCAACTTTCAACCACACATGTCATTATAAAATCAATGTGTATTTTTTACCTTGTTGTTGTTCAGTAAAAAAGTTATTTTTACCTTATTCTACAGGTTTATATTTTCCCTTCTATGCCTATTCCTTCTTTGCATTTATGTTTTATTTTTCCTTAAAAAACCTCTAAAATTTCTTTTAGCATAATCATATTGTTAACAAATTCTGTGCAAATGAAAGAGTATGCACATACAATTCTCTGCAATTATTCACTACAACCTATGGGAAAAAGAAAAAATAAATGACTGCTGTTAAATTTAACCTAAGAGAAAATTATATTTTTAAATAGAACAAAATATTAATTCTTTTTGTTCATAGATGATGTCTAACATTGAAAATGATTAATCTGTAAAATTATTACATTTTAGGGTAATGAAAATAAATCTAATTCATTTGATTAAAGAGATTTCTAGGGATCTTTGAAACATGATTATGTGATTCTTTTGTCTCAAAGAGGAAAACAAAATATTTAAAGAATATAAAACTAAAAATATTGAAAACAAACAAACTTCAAATTAGAAGCACGGTGCATTTATAAATATATACAGACACATACATAATTTTTTGGAGGAGGAAATGGTAACCCACTTCAGTGTTCTCACATGGAAATCCCATGGATGGAGGAGGCTGGAGGGCTATAGTTCACACAGTTTGGAAAGAATCACATACAACTAAAGTAATTCAGCATGCACACAGGCCTATATTATTTTTAAAATCCATTTTGGAAGCCCAGCTTCATTATTCATGAGACATAAATCACTTCAAAGTATGATCCACAAGGAGGAGTTCTGATCCTTTTCATTAACTTTCTTTTTCCTCTCCCCCAATCTCAGTCCTCACACATTTTACAAATCTCTGGTTTTAGTCTTCAAATTGAAATATCATAAGCCAGTTAAAATTCTCCTCAATTCACATTAAAGTCAGTGGTCATCTCTGGGCAGCAGAAATATTAAGAGATAGAAAGAAATGGAATTTGTGTTTACTATATACTTGTTTAAATAACTGAATCAATAAAACAAATGAATAATATTTATANGTGTTTACTAGAGCCTCTGTAACACAGCAAGAACTCACTTAATTTTTATTCCACCTGCCTTACTGTATGATGAAAGTAGACTTTGAACCCTCGAATGGTCAGCCTCACATTTATGCTTAGCTTCCTATCTCAGAGAACCACTCCCCCCACCCTCCTTAAACTGAAAAAATACTTCAATAGGAAAAGTGTTTCCAAATGTCTGACTCATTTTGCTTAGATTCCTTACTGTCTGGGAATTATAATACAATATCTCTGCTGTTCTATGCCCTCAAACATATTTTGTTTTAATTTTTTTTCCAGCTTGGCTAGTTGTTCTCAGTGCATGAATTGATCCAACACAAATTATTGTGCTGCTTCCAAATTGATTATCATGTGTTTCGATTATATTTCAACTTTCAACCACACATGTCATTATAAAATCAATGTGTATTTTTTACCTTGTTGTTGTTCAGTAAAAAAGTTATTTTTACCTTATTCTACAGGTTTATATTTTCCCTTCTATGCCTATTCCTTCTTTGCATTTATGTTTTATTTTTCCTTAAAAAACCTCTAAAATTTCTTTTAGCATAATCATATTGTTAACAAATTCTGTACAGATGAAAGAGTATGCACATACAATTCTCTGCAATTATTCACTACAACCTATGGGAAAAAGAAAAAATAAATGACTGCTGTTAAATTTAACCTAAGAGAAAATTATATTTTTAAATAGAACAAAATATTAATTCTTTTTGTTCATAGATGATGTCTAACATTGAAAATGATTAATCTGTAAAATTATTACATTTTAGGGTAATGAAAATAAATCTAATTCATTTGATTAAAGAGATTTCTAGGGATCTTTGAAACATGATTATGTGATTCTTTTGTCTCAAAGAGGAAAACAAAATATTTAAAGAATATAAAACTAAAAATATTGAAAACAAACAAACTTCAAATTAGAAGCACGGTGCATTTATAAATATATACAGACACATACATAATTTTTTGGAGGAGGAAATGGTAACCCACTTCAGTGTTCTCACATGGAAATCCCATGGATGGAGGAGGCTGGAGGGCTATAGTTCACACAGTTTGGAAAGAATCACATACAACTAAAGTAATTCAGCATGCACACAGGCCTATATTATTTTTAAAATCCATTTTGGAAGCCCAGCTTCATTATTCATGAGACATAAATCACTTCAAAGTATGATCCACAAGGAGGAGTTCTGATCCTTTTCATTAACTTTCTTTTTCCTCTCCCCCAATCTCAGTCCTCACACATTTTACAAATCTCTGGTTTTAGTCTTCAAATTGAAATATCATAAGCCAGTTAAAATTCTCCTCAATTCACATTAAAGTCAGTGGTCATCTCTGGGCAGCAGAAATATTAAGAGATAGAAAGAAATGGAATTTGTGTTTACTATATACTTGTTTAAATAACTGAATCAATAAAACAAATGAATAATATTTATATAGGATATAAAAATAAATTAAGTTGTCAAAGCCCTCTTTAATAATTTTCTGGGAACTTTCATGATTTCTGTAAGTAGAATTGATTGACACTCATGCTTTAGCAAGGCAAGTGGATCAGATCCATATCCTTGAAATTGCATGCATGGGTTGCTGTCTAAATCAGGCATGGTTTTATATTAACATCAGTAAATTTGTCTGAAATGTCAAGTTTTTTGCTGTTGACATTATAAGAAAAGCTTAGAAACCAGAAAACACATGGGAAGAAAAAATGGATTCCAAATGACCAAGTACTATGGACACATGCTGCTGCTGCTGCTGCTAAGTCACTTCAGTCGTGTCCGACTCTGTGCAGCCCCATAGACGGCAGCCCACCAGGCTCTGATGTCCCTGGGATTCTCCCGGCAAGAACACTGGAGTAGGTTACTGTTTCCTTCTCCAAAGCGTGAAAGTGAAGTCGCTTAGTCATGTCCTACCCAACAACCTCATGGACTGCAGCCTTCCAGGCTCCTCCATCCATGGGATTTTTCAGGCAAGAGTACTGGAGTGGGGTGCCATTGCCTTCTCCACTGTGGACATATAATTATCATTAATTAGTGGATGGTTGAGTCCACAGGGCTTGCAGGTATTTTATTTCCATGACTATGCAATTCTAGCACCATCTTTTAAATCAATTAGTAAAGAATGAATCATTTTTTACAATATTTGATGTGTCAACGACAAGAGAATAGATGACTCAAAAAATACAAAACATATAACAAAAATTGTTTAAAAGTGATGTGAGTATATCTCTGGTAAAGACTTAACTTAACCCTGGCAGATACAGCATGCTGCTCTTACTCCTCAAAAATGGTGCAAAACTTTAATGGCATGGGGCTGAACTGGAGGGTTACCATTTTTACTAGAATCCCACTCTAGAGTGTCAATAGAGTGTCAATCTATCTTTACCTGTATATACATACATACATTTATAAGGTTATCTCGGCTACTTAATGACTTGGGGGTAATATGCTAAGGACACAGTTTAATCAATAATAGCTTCACAGTTCTTCCATTTAATTATTTTTATTTTAAAATCTACACTGTCAGACATTAGTATTTTTATATCTGCTTTCTTTTTTTCTAAATTTACCACTGCAGTAGACATAAGAAATGCATGTTCCATCCCTGGGTCAGGAAGATTCCCTGGAGAAGGGCATGGCAGTCCACTCCAGTATTCTTGCCTGAAGAATTCCATCGAAAGAGGAGCCTGGTGGACCACAGTTCATGGGGCTGCAAAGAGTTGGACATGACTGAAGTGACTTCACACACACACACATATTTGTCTTGTACTTTTTCTCCAGCCTTAATATTAATTTTAGTGAAATATTTTATCAAAATATATCACTCTCGTATATTGTATCTTCCATCTCACTGGTATTTAGCTGACACAAAATCATTCTTACATCCTCTCTATTTCTTTGGGTATCCTAAGCTGTAGATCACTCAACCCTGATTTATTCATGAATGTGAATATAACGGATTCTACTGGGAAGTGAATGCATTGAGCCTTCTCAGTGCATTGACTGATTTATTTTCCTTGTAGTTCTCTTTACTATCATTTCAAATGTTATGAGTGAGGGTAACCCATTATTCTGAAATAAATGCCTCAACCTTTTTGTTTTAGTACTTTATTTCTGGCAAAGCTCTCATAAAATGCATATTTTGAATGAATAATTATAGGTATATTTATCCCATTTTACTTTATGTCACGGTCTGGATGAAGCTTAAGCTGAAATAAAGATTGCTGGGAGAAATATCAATAACCTCAGATATGCAGATGACCTCAAGAGGCTCTTTAGTTCCTCTAAGGAACTAAAGAGCCTCTTGATGAAGATGAACATACATATTATATGTATGCTCACTTGGGAGCATATATATAATAATTATATATTATTTTCTCATATACATATTTCTGTTTATTATTCTTATTTCAGAATATAGTTTTAAAATATTTCCTCTTAATGTTTTCATATCATAGGTGACACTGTTCAAGCCATCTGTGAGTGTGAAAAATGATATGAGTATTTTTACCATTTCCTACTTATATGTGTAAAATTCTTCTGTCAAAATTTAAATTGAGATCATGAATGATGCATGAATGATTAACATTATCCTTTTATCAACCTTTTTTCCATTTTTTTTATTTTTTACCATAGCAGTCTGATGCTGTATGAGGAAGATTGTTGGAATTCTTAACATTTCAGTTGGAAAATTTGATTTCTGAGGTGTTTGTTTCCTCCCTCTCTTGTTTTCTTTGTTTAATTATAACAGTAACCTGAGGTTCATCCAGCTCTGTTGAGTTCAAGAAGTAAGATGAATTAATTGGGGTCTACCCATTCTAAACTGTTCCACAGGTTCATAATAAACCAGACATACTGGAGAGCAATTAAAGACTCATAATCTACGTAACAGTTTTTATACTTGCCAGGCCAAGTGCATTTCTTTCATCAAATGTTTTCATGACACTCTGTGATAAAATCAAGAGGTGAGCTCTCAGCTCACCTACCAGCTTCCCTAGCCCTTCAATACTTGCCACTCCCACTTAGGGAATTACTTCTACATTAGAATAATATTATAACTATAGTGAAATAAGATATAAAATGATATTGAATAATCATGTAATTTACTTTCTTACACAGAAAGTTTAGTTTCTGAAAGGTGTTTCTTTGAAGCAGAAGAAAGTGTTCTACATATAGCAGTTTACATCAACTACATAAAGTACTGATGTCTCTATCCTTGCTTCCCAAAATAGATAGATAGAGTTTTCCAAATATGTCCCCACTTACTAGCCACTATTCTAAATAAAAAGAAACATTAACTCCTGGTATTCTCCGGCTTGACTGTATCTGCTGTTGTTGTTCAGTCATGGTCATGTACAACTCTTTGTGACCCCATGGACTGCAGCACACACCACGCTTCCCTGTCCTTCACCATCTCCCAGAGCATCACTGACTCCTGTTGAGTCCTGTTGATGTCATCCGACCATCTCATCCTCTGTCATCCCCTTCTCCTCTGGCCTTCAGTCTTTCCCAGCATCAGGGTCTTTTCTAATTGGTCAATTCTTCACATCAGGTGGCCAGAGTATTGGAGTTTCAACTGCAACATCAGTCCTTCCAATGAACACCCAGGACTGATCTCTTTTAGGATGGACTAGTTTGTCTCCTTGCAGTCCAAGGGACTCTCAAGAGTCTTCTCCAACACCACAGTTCAGAAGCATTAATTCTTCAGCATTCAGCCTTCTTTATGGTCCAACTCTCACATCCATACATGACTACTGGAAAAAACATAGCTTTGACTAGACAGACCTTTGTTGACAAAGTAATGTCTCTGCTTTTTAATATGCCATCTAGGTTTTTCATAGCTTTTCTTCCAAGGAGCATGTGTCTTTTAATTTCATGGCTACAGTTACCATCTGCAATGATTTTGGAACCCAAGAAAATAGTCTGTCACCGTTTCCATTGTTTCCCCATCTATTTGCCATGAAGTTTGGGGACAGAATGCCATGATCTTACTTTTCTGTAAGGCATTTCTACAAGTCCAAAAGATATGATGGGACTGAAAGTGAAGTGAAAGTTTAGTCCCTCAGTCGTGTCTGACTCTTTGCGACCCCAGGGATTGTACACTACCACAGTCCTCCATCCACGGGATTTTCCAGGCAAGGGTACTGGAGTGGGATGCCATTTCCTTCTCCAGAGGATCTTCCTGACCCAGGGATCGAATCTGGGTCTCCCACATTGTAGGCAGACACTTTACCTTCTGAGCCACCAGTGAAGTCTTCTCCCCTGAAATTAATGTCTTCCTGGAACCTTAGAATGTGATCTTATTTGGAAATAGGGTCCTTGTGAATGTAATTAAGTCAAAGATCCATATGAAACTATACATAATTAGAGTTTCCCTCAAATCCAATGAGAATGTTCTTATAAGAGACAGAAAAGGGCACATGGAGAAACAGGGGAGAAAGCCATGTGAATCCCCATATGATGACTAAAGCAAAGATTGAGTCAAAGACCAGGAACACCTTGAACCATCATCAACTGAAAAAGGAAAGTAAAGATTCCATCTAGAGCCTTCTGCTGTTGCTGCTAAGTCACTTCAGTCGTGTCCGACTCTGTGCAACCCCATAGACGGCAGCCCACCAGGCTCCCCTGTCCCTGGGATTCTCCAGGCAAGAACACTGGAGTGGGCTGCCATTTCCTTCTCCAATGCATGAAAGTGAAAAGTGAAAGTGAAGTCGCTCAGTCGTGTCCGACTCTTAGCGGCCCCATGGACTGCAGCCTACCAGGCTCCTCCATCCATGGGATTTTCCAGGCAAGAGTACTGGAGTGGGTCACCATTGCCTTCTCCGTATGATCAAACTACCCTTGGAATATAATGTTAAGTTTTGAATTCAAATTTTAAAGAGACAAAAGAAGAAGGTTTTCTTAAAAGAGGAACCAATAACATAGAAGGACTCAAAATCATTTTACCTGATGGAAGAAATGGGATATATTTACCTGCATACATGCAAACTTTGTAAAACAACTTAGCCTCCTTCGATTTGGTCTTCATATAAAAGGAGATGATTAGAAAGCAAGTTATCCAGAAGCAAACAGTCATCGACATAAAGTTAATAAAAAAGGATTTTCTAAAGGCCAAAATTTCCTGAAAATGGAAAGCACTAGAAATTTCAGTGGGAGATCTGTTAAAGATTTAGTTTTCTAACTGTGAATGCCTTGAATTCCACTCTGTGTCTTAAAACAAGGCAAATGTGCATATGGTAACAGGTTGTAGGTGTGATTGACTGTAACCTCAGGAAATAAAGGAAAATATAGAAGTGGAAATAAAACACATATAGAGCTTGGATGATAGAAAACCTTGCATGAAAGGTTAAGTGTTTCTGATATTTCTCTAAACAGTAAGGCTGGGATGTGATACTACAATTACTTCTCCAAATTTCTACATGATCACACAATCAAAATACATTATAATAGAATGAACATGATGATTAAACCAAAGATAGTGTGAAACAAACCAACTTTCTTACATTTAAGTTTTTTTCCAAATATTTGATTTTAACAGATACTTTCATTCTCTAAAAATTTGCTATAGAATATTCTCTCAAGAACTGAAAAAAAAAATGGAAGGGAAGTTAAATATATCAGTGTTAAAAAATAGAGACATGGGAGGGGAATAATAAACAAGTAAACTAAAAAATTTAGAAAAGCAATCAAACACAGTAAGAAAAATGTCTACAGGAGCTCAGAAGAATCTCATTTTCTTGACTCACATATTCCACTGCCAATCCTTTGAAGCATCAAGGGGTGAGAATTTCTATTTCTCAGGGAAATTATTAATTTTCCTAGAAGTCTACAGAAAATCATATGAGCACAGAGTAGTAGTAATACAATACTATCAGGGCTGAATATGATGGCTTAGTGAGTTTACTACTGGATGGTCCTTTTAATTCATAACTTAATGATAAAATTGGCTCACATGGCATAGCCTAATTACTAGAAGAATAAAAGGGGGTTAGACAAAATTTTCTATGTATTTTGAAGCTGACTTTAGCTGGGTTGTATGATTAGTTTTGCCTGGAGGTTAGAGAATTGTTAAACATTCTGGCAGTACCGGGGATCATTTGGCTTTCTGTATAAAATTCTGTTCAATTTCAGCCTCAGCTGGTGAAAACTAAGGATGCAATTTATTGTGTTTTTTAAATATTACTTGACAATTTTCCTTTTTTCTTTCCTAAGTCAACCATGAAGTTTTACACAAAATGGGAGAACACAATGCTCTCCCCCTATGGTGACTTTTTGGTATTTTAACAAAGGCTGGTTGAGCACCAGGGGGNTGTCTCCGAAATATGAGCTTTTCCTCATATACCATAACATTTCATATTTTATTTGGCTTTTTCTCTAGCTACTTTAAAGATAGTATGGGGGAAATTGCACTTTGTCTTGGCATATAAATTCTGCCATATCAACACCAAATGCATATGTATACATATATAATAAGATTCAAAGAATATGTAGTGTGGTATCCCTCTTATGTGAGTTTTCTTCCTTAACTTATTAAGAGTTCTAAAGCTATGATTATGCTTCCCCCTAAGCATTGCTTCTGAAAACTTCTTCCTATTTCTTTGCTCATGATGTACTCAGTTCTATAAAT
Organism: Neotragus moschatus; assembly: GCA_006410615.1. NCBI lineage: Eukaryota > Metazoa > Chordata > Mammalia > Artiodactyla > Bovidae > Neotragus > Neotragus moschatus. Next base: position 944,486 of record SJYA01003257.1, on the reverse strand, counting down.
CTTTCCAGGACCTTTGTATTTAATTTACAGTACATGTTTTTTTTTCTCCAGTTTATGTGTCCTTTAACATGTGGAAATATACTTGCTTATAGACTACTCACTTTTGGCCAAGAAGATTTATTCATTTAAAAGATCTCTGCTTATATGACTCATTAGAAAAGAAGTTTTAAACAGAATACTGATAGATTATTTGCAAAAAGAATACATTTATATGCTAAAACCACATTTACACTTGGTCAAAAAAAAAACTATTGTTATTTTAATAAGCAAACATGAAACCCTGTGATTCAGAAAAGTTGTTGGTGTGCTTAATTCATTTTCCAAATGTCTGTTTTGATGAATTATGGATATGCATACTCGCACATCACTACAGGGGGAAAAAATCTATTACTAGCATCTTTCTACAAAAGACATATGCACACATTCACCACCAACAGACAAGCTCAGAAAAGTATAACAGCCATAGGAGTTTATTCTGCCAGAGCGGGAAAAACAGTGTAAAGGTCACAGTTTTTAGATGGGGGTNACTCGCACATCACTACAGGGGGAAAAAATCTATTACTAGCATCTTTCTACAAAAGACATATGCACACATTCACCACCAACAGACAAGCTTAGAAAAGTATAACAGCCATAGGAGTTTATTCTGCCAGAGCGGGAAAAACAGTGTAAAGGTCACAGTTTTTAGATGGGGGTCTGGTGGGCTGCCCTCTATGGGGTCACACAGAGTTGGACACGACTGAAGCGACTTAGCAGCAGTAGCAGCAGCAGGGGGAAGAATATTTTGTCTTGAAACATTTACAAGTTTGACCTTTCAGTGAAATGTTTTCCACATAGCCACACCATTGAAAGCTTAAAATGTAATTTTAACCATTTTCTAATTGTGAATTAATCCTTAATTTATAGTATACTATCACATAAACAGTTACGTTTTAAAGGTATGCAGCCTCATTTAATGTATTGAGAAAACTCTCCTTCCTGAATTTTTCAGCACTTATTTGTGCAAACTGTTAATGAAATACTGTGGAAAGCAGTTAAACTAACAGGCAACATCAGCAACAACTTTTTGTTGTTCAGTTTACATATGATGCCAGATGTCCCATAATCAGTTCAGTTCAGTCACTCAGTCATGTTGGACTCTTTGCAACTCCATGGACTGCAGCAAGCCAGGCCTCCCTGTCCATTGCCAACTCCCAGAACTTGCTCAGACTCATGTCCATTGAGTCCATGATGCTATCAAACCATCTCATCCTCTGTCATCCTCTTCGCCTCCTGCCTTCAATCTTTCCCAGCATCATGGTCTTTACCAATGAGTCAGCTCTTTCCATGAGGTGACCAAAGTATTGGAGCTTCAGCTTCAGCATCAGTCCTTCCAAAGAATATTCAGAACTGATTTCCTTTAGGATGGACTGGTGGGATCTCCTTACAGTTCAAGGGACTCTCAAGAGTCTTCTCCAACACCACAGTTCAAAAGCATCAATTCTTCAGTGCTCAGCTTTCTTCATAGTCCAACTCTCACATCCATACATGACTACTGGAAAAACCATAGCCTTGACTAGACGGACCTTTGTTGGCAAAGTAATGTCTCTGCTTTTTAATAGTCTATCTAGCTTGGTCATAGCTTTTCTTCCAAGGAGTAAGTGTCTTTTAATTTCATGGCTGCAGCCACCATCTACAATGATTTTTGGAGCCCAAGAAAATAAATGTCAGAGTTTTCATCGTTTCCCTATCTATTTGCCAAGAAATGATGGGACCAAATACCATGATCTTTGTTTTTTGAATGTTGGGTTTTAAGCCATCTTTTTCACTCTCCTCTTTCACTTTCATCAAGAGGCTTTTTAGTTCCTCTTTGTTTTTCTGCCATAAGCGTGGTTATCTCTGTGTGTGTTCAGTCGTGTCTGACGGTCTATGGTCCCATGGACTCTAGCTCACCAGGCTCCTCTGACCATGTAATTTTCCAGGCAAGAATACTAGTGTGGGTTGCCATCTCCTTCTCCTAAGGATTTTCCCAACTCTGGGATCAAATGGATCTTGTCTCCTGCTTTGGCAGGTGAATTCTTTATTGCTAAGGCCACCTGGGAAGATACAATGGGCTTACCTCTGTATCTTGTCAATACTTCTGAGTTCACAGCAAGCTAACTTTTAGTGCTAGACCAAGAATAAAACCAGCAACAAAAACAGAATTATATATTTTTATTAAAACACTGCCACTTCTCTTGGGAACATTATTTTAAGTTCTAGACTAAATTGCAATGACCAGTAGAAGAAATTTGTTTATTCTGCTATTTGGCAAAGGAGAAAAAAGCATAATGGAACTTGATCCTAACCAAGAAGTTGATTGATTTGCTAATTTGCTTTTTACCTGTATGACATGTTGACAATTGCCTTTACTGACAGCTGAGAAAAGGTTAAACTTGTAACATCTGACACAGAAGCCGTTTACTCAAATATTAGCATTTGGCCACACTTCCAAATAAGGTCTTCGATAACTGTATTCACTTTTCAAAAACAACTTACTGGCTCTACCCTTTTGCTGTCTTTTGTAGCTCAACACAAATACTCTTCCCTTCTAGAGCTATGTGCTATGTGCAATATAGGAACTAAAAATGTTTCAGTGTCCTTAGTTTTATTTCATTTGGTTTTTTGTAAGGCATTTGTGTCTATGACTTTACAAACAGTGTGAGGGAGAATTGGTGCTTCTTTGCATTTCTTCACCCACCCCCAGCTCCTGCCCCTACCCTCCTTTCAGGCAGGAAGCCTGGATATTTTCTCAAATAACAATACATCAATAAATATAAATGAACCATGAAGTACTGTCAATAGACAAACAAAACCCATGTAGTTAAAGTGCATATTTATCTTCTCCAGTCTCATCTCCCAGTTTTCATTTTCATGAATTCTATCTTATAACTAAGTTGAATTTCTTAGCATTGTTTTACGAGTTCTGTCCTTTCTCCCTTGCACTCTTTTCTTTTCCTGTCTATATGAAAAAACCCAGGCTGGGGATGCTCCTTTACTTTGCTTCCCTGGTCATGTACACACATGACTGGTTTCCATAACCTCTTACCCTCATTGACTTTAATTGGCATGTCTTTTATGCTCGTGCCATTGCACCTTGTAATGGAAAATTTTTCCTATATATGTTTTTCTCTCCTTTAGAGACTCTAATCTCCTAAGGGCCTGGTCAACATATTTTTAATCTTTGAATGCTTTGAACTTTAGTTCTCTGTAAGAGAAGGAACTCTGTTAATGATAATTGGAGCTGCTTCATGCTTGTTGTTTAGTTGCTAAGTTGTGTCTGAGTCTTATGAGCTCATGGAATGTAGCCTGCCAGGTTCCTATGTCCATGAGATTTCTCAGGCAAGGATACTGGAGTGGGTTGCCATTTCCTTCTCCAGGGGAATCTTCTTGACCCAGGGATCAAACCTGTGTCTCCTGCATCGCCTGCCTAGCCGGTGGATTCTTTGCTACTGAGCTACCTGTGAAGCTGTCTTTACTATGAGAAAAAGTAAATTGATAAAAGGAAATAAAATAAAAACTACAACATGAAGATGGATAAATATTAAAATCCATATAATTCTCTTTGGAATCAATATGATTTTAAAAATGTGAAATGTCATTGACTATCCTCAGATTATGCATAATCTCAAGGTTCTGCATGTTAGTGTCTTTATAACATTTTCTGCAAATTAAAAACAATCACATTTCTGCAGTGGAGTAAACTCTAAAGCATAGAGTTTAAGTATCTGCTTTGTATCAAGATGCCCGAGTTCAAACTCTGGCTTAGGGGCATAGTATGTCTATGATCTTTTGGTGAGTTTTTAAAGTCTATAATCTGTGGAGGGTTCTGTAAAATGGGGGTCATAATATTACCTTACAACATAAAGTTTTTGAGGAGATTATAATGAAAAAAAATAGTGTCTACAAATAGAAAATACCCAATAAGTTTTAACTTTTGGAATGTTTGTTGGATTTTAGCCTCCCCCAAAAAATTCATGTAATACAATTACCTTTCCTGAGTGAATATAATATATGTAAAGTTTGTTCCACTAGTATGAGAGTATTGCAATTTTCTTAAAAGTGCATGTTTTTCTTATCCATACTACTACCTGGAGTTGCACCTACCCTGAAGAGATACATGTCTTCCCACATTTCATTCCTTAAAATAAGTCACATGGTCATGTCTAACCTCAAAGAGGCAGACAGTATGATTTTTATTATATGCATTGAAGGGTAAGACCAGAAATACTAGGGAATAGTACTTTTGACTACCATATCATGAAAAATATCAAAGCACTGAAGTATTTTCCAATTAACTATTTTATCATAGAGAGAGACATTCTTTACATCCTCTCATTCATGAAGAGAAACCGTTTACTGAAATAAAAATAATTCAAACCCAAAGGTAATCTTTGCTCAACTATCTGAATATTAAAAAAAAAAAAAGTGTTCATCGTTCACCAAGGCAATTTACTTTTGCAGATGTAGCCAAAGTAAGTTTATTTTCCATAGCTCCCAGATTCCTTGGCATATGATGCAGTAGCCCTTTTTGTATGGGACTTCTTTATGTGGATGCCAGATTTTAGTTGTGAAAAAGGAGAGACAAAAGAAGAGCAAGGTCTGCTGCCATGATGCTTTCATTACTCTGAGCAAAATGAAGTGACATTTTATAAGAAGGGGCATAAACAGGAGTCTGGGCTAACCAAATACTGGATGGGCCAAAAACTTCATTTAGGTTTTTCTTTAAACTGGTACAGAAAAACCTAAACAAACTGGCCAATCTAATACAATGACATCATTTTTAAAACTTGCTTTCATATTTTATTTTGATGAAGAGTCTAAGCATATATAGTTTAAAATAATTTTCCATATATTTTTCCATGAAGTGATTATTCATGTTATCCTCACATTTTTCATTTTATATATCAGAATATCCCTTCACTTTTTTCAAATTATTACTTTGCTTTTACCTCCATATCTCTAAGTTACATACACACACACAGAGACAACTTTCAAACTTATTTCACTTTAGGCATTATTATTTCAACTAGAGAAAGATAGGGATTGACCTCTCTTTCTACTTTGAATCAGTAAGCCTACATATACAAAGTAAAGTAACATCACAAACATAAAATTCCCATCATCCCATTTTATCAATAAACTTATACCATGGTTTCAATTAGTTTGAAATTTAATGTTTATATCATTGACAACACATGTAACAAACTCCTTTCTTTTCCTTCACCACATTTTACTTCTTAAATTAAAAAATGATCTTTAAAATGTTTCCTTATATCCTATAGAATGAACAGTAACCAAACTCCACATTTTCAATTTTTTTATATATTCTCTCAGGATATTAAGACATATCACATGCACTATCAATTTTATCTTTTTGAGAATCCCCCCCTAGAACTTCTGACCTGATCTAATGTAAGCTGGTTGCTATAGCACATGGTTCTCAGTTGTGATCTTTTGATTTCTATCACTGGCATCCTGGAATTCCTTTTATTCTTTCCTGAATTGTGCACCATTTATTCTATCCAGAAGCTCCTTTATTTATGGCTTCTACAATAAACTGTGGAAAGTTCTGAGAGAGATGGGAATACCAGACCACCTGACATGCCTCTTGAGAAATCTGTATGCAGGTCAGGAAGNGGAGGAGAAGGGGACGAGAGAGGATGAGATGGCTGGATGGCATCACTGACTCGATGAAGGTGAGTCTGAGTGAACTTTGGGAGCTGGTGATGGACAGGGAGGCCTGGCGTGCTGCGATTCATGGGGTCGCAAAGAGTCGGACACGACTGAGCAACTGAACTGAACTGGTGGATAATATTCTCCACTATCTTCTTAAGGAAAGCATTTAAATGACATTTTTTAGAGCATTTAGCTATGAAGATGCTATTTATTGTTCTGCTTTTGAACAATGGTTTGGCTGAATATAAAATTCTAGGTTTGAAGCAACTTTCTTTCAGAATTTTGAAAGTATGGCTTCAAACTCTTTTACCTTGTAATATTGCTGTTGAGAAGTCCAAAGCTATTCTAATGTGTCTTTTGAGGTTTAGCTTTGTTTTCAAATACTTATTTTGGTTTCATTACTAATTCATTGTTTTTTATGGACATGTNAAAATTCTAGGTTTGAAGCAACTTTCTTTCAGAATTTTGAAAGTATGGCTTCAAACTCTTTTACCTTGTAATATTGCTGTTGAGAAGTCCAAAGCTATTCTAATGTGTCTTTTGAGGTTTAGCTTTGTTTTCAAATACTTATTTTGGTTTCATTACTAATTCATTGTTTTTTATGGACATGTGGGTTCTATCAGACTATAAATTCTATGAGTTTGCAATTATTTTAAAGAATTATTTCACTAATGATTTGCTATGTCTTCTTTTCCTAGAACACCGATCACTTGAATATTAGTCCTCTTGAAAGAAATTACTAATCATTTAAATTGTGTTCTACAATCTTATACATCTTTCTCCTCCAATATTTTGTTTCTGTTATCTAGTTTTTCATTCCCTTTGACCCTATTGACTTAAATCATTTCAAAAATAATTTTATTTACTGTATAGTGGGAATCCAGAAGGAACTACAGGTAGATATACTGTTTCAATCCTCTGTCTTTACACCGAACTTGCCAACAAAGATTTCAAAAAGTTGAGCATTATAGTGAATATCTGTTTTCTTTTGATAATACTCACAACCACTTTTTAAGCCCCTCTTTACTTTTTTATTGTTATGGTAAGAATGCAACCTATCTACCCTCTTTAGATGTTTAAATATACAAAACAGTATTATTATTTGTAGACACAATGTTGTACAGCAGATCTATAGAATGTTTCATCTTGCATAACTGAAACACTATACACATTGAATAGAAGCTCCCCATTTCTTTTCCCCTGTTCCTGGTAACTGTCATTCTATTCTTTGATTTCTATAAGACTGACTATTTGAGCTACTTCATAGCAGCAAAATCATGCAGTATTTGTCCTTATGTGATTGGGTTATGTTTTGAATGGTTTTAGTTTTTATAATGAAGTCTAAGTCCTTGGCAATGTCTATAATTATTCACATCTGTTTATAGCATGTATAAGAAGTCCTTTAAGTGTTTGAGAATAGCTAAGAGGTCCATTGAAAGTTATACCTTTTAGACGATCTAATCTTAACATCATTTCTTTTGACTATTTATTATCGCTCTCAGGGCCTTCATTCTCTTCTAGAAAATTTTCTGACTGGCAGCATTTCACTCATGATTTGCTGGCAGGGATGAAAGTCAATATTCTATATACAGTCTGACATACATCATATGAAAACATTAAAATACTGAACTACTTTTGTAACTAATTTTCTTAAATCACATAGATCTCCACTGTCTAAATGTTAGTTGCTTGGATCCTGATTTTTATGCAATATATTTTTTGCAGTTTTGTAATGTCTAACACTTCTTTCCTGTGGTCATTACTCAAATTATTTTTAGCCCTAAACAATATCAGATGGGTATGGTAATTTAAAAATTGGATAAGCATGCTTTCAAAATCCAGCATAAATATGAATAAAGCAGTGGACCAATAATAGTGCTAGTTCTTAAAATGAGTGTATAATTATATGCTTTGAAAAATGAGGGCTCCTTTCTCTTATTTAACTGAAAAACTGTAATGACAGCCTTGCCTCGAGCAAGGCAGTGTATGTGGCAGGAGAGCCTCAACCTGGGATAGATGAGCCCGAGGTGCAGCTGTGAGAAACAGAACCATTCCTGGGGCCTCAAGGCCCATTTGAGCCAATGCTCCAGGCTGATCTTTAATCTGAGCTGCAATGTCACAAGTAGTGACAGGTAATTTAGATCAAGAAATGTCACTAAGCAATAAACTTCTCATGTGCTTATGTGAGTGGAATGGACATTAAACGTATGGAGGCCAAAATAGCTCACAAATATCCTGTCATACTTCATCAGAATTGTGTAGTAGTAGAGACTTCTCTTAGCATGGAGACAGGACAGCAGAACAGAAATCAGGGATGATGTGTCATTCAAACTTCTAGAAAAATGTATACCAACACTGTGTTGAAGAAATGAGACTAGATTTGTGCATATGATCATTGTTATCAAGTAAAGAGAGGGATATACCATGGGAAATGGAAAGTCTGCTAATTGAGATGACAGGGAGCTTCTGTATGGGATGAAAGCCAAGAGGGAAGAGACACGAAGGTACCAGGTGAAGAAGGATAAGAAACAAGAGTAACCAGAGCCATCTGTCTCTTAGAAACAGCTCTGTGTACCTGATACTCTTACAGTGTCCCTGCTGCACTCTCAGATGCACCACAGTCCAACATGCAGCTCTCAGGGTCCAGTATTTATCAGTAATTATTGCCAAATCACAAGAGCCATAACAACCACATAGCCCTATTATTAGGAAATAATATACTCTTGATAGTAATACTTCTGTATATAAATAAAAAAGAAATAATATTTAAAACCAAGTTCTGAAAAAATCTAAATGTTCAAAATAGCGAGTTTTTGATAATTGGTTAGTTTCTTTTGGCTATATCAAGATATACTGGCAGAAAATAGAAGGTAAAAACTGTTAAGTGTAAGATAAGGCTAGTGGGTTTCTCATACATAGTGGAAAATATAGCCACTATCTCATAGTAACTATAAATGGAAAGTAATCTTTAAAAATGTTTAAAAATAAATGAAGATCATTGGAAAAAAAGAGATTGTGCACACTATTGTTCGTGGTTACATATGAAGATTTTCCAACAAAATAAGAACACTCACTTATTTACAACACATAAAAACTAACGGTTTTTTTCCATTGTTGCATTTAGAAAATAAGTATTCAACACATAAAGGATTATGATACTATAGACTAAAAATTAATAATTCAATATAAGAATGTGGGTGAGATAAAAGATCTATATTACATGTATGAATGAGTTATCTATTTTTATAAGTAAATTATTCTATTGTGAAAGGAAGGTTTCTAATTTACTGGAACAAGGTCACATTTAGGGTGACCTTAGAAAGCCAATGGAGTATGGAAGTTCTCCCAAAGGGCACGTATTTGGGCATTATAAGGAGAAGTGACCTAAGAAAAGTATGTTCAGAGACTTAGGAGAAGTGGAAAACAGTTTAACAAATTGGTCATGTCATTTAGGCTCTCCACTGTTTGACTGCATTACAGCTTGGCACAGTGACTTGCCAAATGGAGCACCCATGGTGTCAGAAATGAAGGCTACTCATAAACCCAACTACATGAGCCCAATTCCAATTTGGTGGAATCCCTTTCACCAAAGAGAGTTTAGTTATGGCAACAGCTGAATGTCTGTCTAGTCAACAATGGACATCAGTGCTGAGCCACCAATGAAGAACCATTACCTGGAAGATTATGTGTGTGTGTGTGTGCATGTGTGGATGTGCATGCGTGCATGAGTACACACTCAGCTGTGTCCAACTCTTTTGCAAAACCATGGACTAGCCCTCCAGGCTTCTCTGTCTCTGGAATTTTCCAGGCAAGAATACTGGAAGAAGTTGCTGTTTCCTACCCTAAACTTAGAAGGTTGCTGCTGCTAAGTTGCTTTAGTCGTGTCCAACTCTGTGCGACCCCAGAGACGGCAGCCCACCAGGCTACCCCATCCCTGGGATTCTCCAGGCAAGAACACTGGAGTGGGTTGCCATTTCCTTCCCCAGTGAATGACAGTGAAAAGTGAAAGTGAAGTCCGGTCAGTCATGTCCGACTCTTCGCTACCCCATGGACAGAGCAGCCTGGTAGGCTGCTCTGTCCATGGGATTTGCTACCAGCTACTTATTGTCACATGATCTCATCAGACTCCTCCCATCCTATAAAGGCGTTTCATTAATCCTGATTAGAGCTAACATATACTCCAGGAATTAGCTTGCCTTTTATGTCTTGAGGATGTCACCCAAAACCTCCATCCATGAACTCTCACAGTATCTGATTCACCCAACGTGAAATCCCACATAACATCTTTTCAAAACAAAGGAGACTTTATAGCAAAGAAGGTGTGATCAAAGCCATGAATTCACTGGTCGTTTCACATACCGATTCAACTAGTAGGTGCTAGCCTATTAGAGAAGTGAGATAGCCTCATAAAGATGCAGCTAAAACATCAGCTTGACAATGACACCATCAAGAATAAGGAAGCAATCTTGGTTGTGTTTAGAGACTATAAGCAAACAGCCATCAGATGACAGTTTGGACTCAATAGGTAGAGTTCATAGGTGAAAGGACCAAGGAGTGGAAGTAGTAGTGGCATGGCTTACCATCACTTCCAGTGAGTCAAGGAATTTGTACATTTTTCGCTTGGCCAGAAAATTCTGATTCCCATGAAAGAAAACTTTTACTAGATGAAGAGTAAGATTTTCATCAAAGTTAAGGATATTGCCTCATCACTAACTTTGAGTCAGTAGATGAACAGGTAAGAAAAAGAAAGTCACTATCAATATCAAAGAAGTTATCACACCTGCCAAAGGTAATTAGCCTTGATAATCAAGAAAAGATAGGACTACTTCCCAAAAATGGGGCTGGGGGAAATATGTCAATGTAATCCACCAAGGCATCTTTTTTTACTCCCATGTCTAACTTAACTGTAAATTGACAAATATAGCAATATGATATAAATGTATGGTGAAATGAAGTGTCTCCAACACTTCAGAGATAAGAAACTGGGTCACTCAATCAGGCAAGCCCCCTAGACAAGAAGTGCTAGCTAAGAAGAGTGGCAGAGAAAGTTGAGAATGATTAAGTTAGGAAGCAGAAGATAATAGAGCCTTATTATCTATTATCTAGAAGATAACAGATAATATGAAGTAATTAAGAGCAGGATCTTGAGTTCTACTACTAACCTAACACTTGTAACTTTTTTAGAGAACAATGATAAATCAGCATTTAGTACTATAATGGGTACAATTAACTTAATGGGAGATTCAAGTTCAAAGTGTGCACTGTGATAAATACAGCTAGTATTTCCACCTATGTCTCTGGTCTCTGTTGTGCACCATCCCCCAGTGAGCATGAATCTTGGTTCCCATCAGTTCATAACTGCCCTTTACTTTGTAGAATTGCCTTCAGTTGACAGTTCAGTTCAGTTCAGTTCAGTCACTCAGTCATGTCCGATTCTTTGCAACCCCGTGAATCATAGCACACTAGGCATCCCTGTCCATCACCAGTTCCCGGAATTGACTCAGACTCGCGTCCATCAAGTCACTAATGCCATCCAGCCATCTCATCCTCTGTCATCCCCTTCTCCTCCTGCCCCCAATCTCTCCGAGCATCAGAGTCTTTTCCAATGAGTCAACTCTTTGCATGAGGAGGCCAAAGTACTGGAGTTTCAGCTTTNTAGTGCGCAACACATTTCCAAATATGGAAGAGATTTCTGAACATTAAAATGCAGTTCTAACCCCGCAGATTATCATTTTAATATTGAGAAATAAAATTGCATTCAATTTCCAAAATTAAAATTTTGTACTATTTTATTCACTTTCCTTCTATATTTTCACAGAGATATTAAAATAAATCTCATAGATGTAATTCTTCAGTGTCCCAAATCCTCTCGAAAGCTGTTGAAGAACCGAAGTATTAACAATTAGGTTACATTATCTCATTTGAAAAACTCCTTTATCTCATTTCTCCATTGTAGAATCATAGATATTGAGCCAGAACAAATTCAATAGTTATTAATTCCAGCCATCCCTTCTTTTAAAATGTTAAAGTATCTGCAGAAATCTAAAACAATAACGACTATTCTTTGGACAAAAACATTCATAGTTTTCCAAGTCTTCTTACAGTCAATACAGACCATGTATTTACTATAATTACACTTTCTCCCTTATATTGAAAAATAACAAAGATCAATGATATCCTTCAGAATGACAAAGAAGCTCAAAGGTTTTCTAATTTTGAAAACTAAACTTTTCTCATCGAAGACTAAGTCATCTGTTATAAAATAGAAACAAATTGTGTTCCTATGCTTGTGCTTCTATTGCTTTTGTGAATTTGTTTGTTTAGATTCTGGGAGTTATTATTGGAGAGAGATTAAGGTTCTATGGAGTATAGAAGATCAAGCTGCAATGTTTTAAATATGTTTTAAACATTTTTTTAGCCTTTCTGAATTGGATTTAAGGAGATGGAATAAAGACAAACAACCCATGTACCTCACTTTTAATACCATGGAGAAGGACAACGTATATACAAATACTAAAGAATGTCCTGGAATTCCATTTTAGAATAGTCACATTGTGACATGGGAAAGAGAACATTTAAATCTAGTTCAAACTTTAAGATTGATATAGAAAATCCTCTTAGATCTGAAAAAGGGAAAAAAAGGAAATGAAGGAATGTTTTACAAGTATTGCATGTTTATATTCTAAACTCTGAAATTGGAGAAAAGATGCTTCCATTACTAGATTTTCCAACAGAAAAGTAAAACATATGCTTGTCATTAAATTGTGAGCACAAAAGAAATTTTTTGAAATAATGTGATAATTGGTATGTATGCATGTGAACATACTAATCTAGGCATTAAAAGAAATTCAAAGCTTTGCTCTATGACATTAATTTTTAAATAATATATCATTGTTTCATTTTCGATAGCATAGAGTTGGACTCTATATTTTTACATGGTATGAGCTTCTAAAAATCTTCATTCAGTCATCAACTTTCTAATGTTCAGCTCAAAACCCACTTATTTTTGCCCTGTTTCCTGGTGCTGCACCTGGATTTGAAACATTTCTGTTTTGATAACTGTCATTAGTACTGAGCTCCTGAAGAGTCTTTGCAAGAAAAAGGAATTTAATTACTGGTCTGGAGATTTTCTTATAGCTTCCTGCCTAGTGATGTATGAGAGATCCTATAAGACCCCAGAAAGTTGTACCTGCAGCAAAGAAGGCACCTTCACAGTGAGATTTGTATCCATCTCAGAGAATTTCCCTACTGTCCACTGGCCTTCAGATGCAACCTCTCCAATAAGGTTCCTAATCTGTTTTTTCCTTAGATTCTCTCACATAGTTCTAAATGTAGTGGCTGTTCCCTATATCCATTCCAGGGCATTCTTCAGAGGTCTCTTTACCTCTCTTCCAAATGAATCCTCTCTTGATGGCTCTTTCTGTGAATATCTCCTTGCTCAAACTACTGGTGTGATTTGTCTTCTGACCACACCCTAACATTACATATTTCTGCAATCTTCTCTTTTTTTCCAAAGACTCTTACTTCCGTATTTCATGAAATTGTTAAAAATCAAAGGCACAGCAATCAGATTACTTGAGTTTGTATTCTGGTTCTGATATTTAATTTTATTGGTGATGTATTGGGAAAATTATTCTACCTCCCTGAGCTTCTAATTTCTCATCTGCAAGATGGAAGTGATAAAATAATACCTACTTTGTAGCATTGCTGTGAGGACTAAATAAATTAATTCATCCAAGGTAAATAGAATTGTGCCAGGTAAATAGGAAACTATGTCAGTCAACATTATTATTGCTATTACTTTAATTTCCTCTTCATGGAGATATAGTCACAGAAAAATATAATATATATGTTCTTTTATATATTTAACATATTATTATAAAAATCAAATGGAGAACCTAACTTAAATATTCATCTTTTATAGGGAGCATTTCCCAACCATCTTCTCATCTCCTCAAAGATTTTATACATGACTTTGTGCCTGCAATTATCACATTGCTGCCAATAGCTTCTTTAGAAGTGTATCTCTAAACTAAAATGAGTCAGATGCTGTATCATACTCATGCCTCACACATGGTAAATGTCTAAGGAAGGAGAGCAAAAGGTAAAGAATGAATTTAATGTTTCTCTATCATTCCCCTCAATTTTCAAGACACAAAACTGATGTGAAATATAAAATTGACCCATCTTCTCCAATCAGGAAACAATTTTATTTTCTGTGACACGGAAGGGAGAGAGAGAGAAGTACAAGCCTAATAGGTTCAGGCATAGAAAGAGATTAAGCAGAGGCCTGATTTGTGCTTAACAGTGAAGGATCTGTGGCTCCACTGCAGGCTGACTGGAGTTAGCGGCATCCTCAATCCCAAATCACGTCTCTCCTTTTCCTTAATTAGACTGTTAATGACCTAATGTTTCTGGCGGACTGTGAAATTAAAACAATGTGCTTTCTGCTGTGATTGCTAAACATTTCCACTGGACATAAAATGGGTTTCACCCTCAATGGGATTTTTCTGTTTTCTATTTATAAACGAATCAAAAAGACAGCCTCAAAGAGGTGCAGGTGTCTGGTGGGTGAAAAAATAAACACTCCCAGCGTGTGGAGCAATTAAATAATCTTAAGCAAAATGGGATCAGAGGCAGATGCACACACCACAGGAGCAACACTTGACAGACAAAGGGGAAAATTCCAAATGAATCTCCCACAGAGGAGCTTAGCTCAGTGGGCAAGGCAACCATGGGTCTGTCCCTTTGGCAATGAAGAGCGCTTTGGATACTGCATCCACTTGGGAGCTCTTCAGGAAGTTCTGAGCGAAGAAAGATGGAGTTTAACATTGTTAGGCAATCGTATAACATCGAAGTGTACTCACAAACACAGGCTCTCCCAGCAAAACAAGAACACTCAATATTCTTTAAATAAGCACCAAGCTTTCCTGCCTCTATGCCTTATTTCCTCTACATGGAATTTTTTTCCTTCCTTATAACAAACATATTTTGGTGTTCAAATATTATTCAGTCTAAAAATCTTTCAAGGTCATTCACTTCATTTAGCACTACCAATCACTCTAGTCATGAGTGCATTAAAATACCACCCCAACTTTAAAAATATTGTTTCTAACCTAAGTGGGCTTTTCTGGTGAACATTTATTGAAGTTTGTTTAAAGACAGAGATAGAACATCTATACAAATTATAGGCAGACTATAATGAGCAGAAAAGACCAAAATGGCAGCAGTTTGGTAGGAGGGCAATTGATATCATGTTTTGGTGATAAGACTTTACATGAAGAAGCTGATTTCAATCTTGAAGAATGATAAGGATTATAAGAAGGAGAAATGATACCAGGATTTCCCATATAAGAGTAGACCTACTAAGAAATGCAGCAATAAAAGAAATCATACTGAATTGGGGAATTAGAAATAGAACCTTTTTGATTCTTGTATGTGATAGATGTCTGTAAGTGGAATAAGTTAAAGCTAAACAAGGAGATTAAGTCAAGGCAGGAGAAAGAATTGCATATTAAGCATGTGCTTTTGGACTTAGGCTATTAGATATCACAGGACAGATAAAGGTTTTTAAGATTTAAAGAGATTATTTTGATTTTATGTGCTGTACTGTGCAGAGTCAATTCAGTCCTGTCTGACTCCTTGTGACCCTATGGACTGTAGCCTGCCAGGCTCCTCTGTCCATGAGAGTCTCCAGACAAGAATACTGGAGTGGATTGCCTTGCCCTCCTCAGGGGATCTTTCTGACCCGGGGATTGAACTCACATCTCACGTCTCCTGTATTAGCAGGCAGATTCTTTGCCACAGCACCACCTGGGAAGCCCCAGTCTGATTCTATAATTACCTTTAAGACTGGGAAAAATGAGTTTTACACTTTACTGAACAAAATACACAGGGAGATATTTTAAGATTAAAAGGACTGGTAAAAAGAGAAATTGTCATATTTATAGTTTAATAAAAAAAAATTGAACTGCATTGTCAAACTAGAAAAGATGTTTGAAATAGCTATGAAAAGTAACCACTGTACATGTGGAAAAAGTAGAACTGCACAGATTTACATAAAAACAAACTTAAATGTAAGGAAATTTATAATGACTGCTTTGACGATTGTAGAAGACTTAAAGAAAAGCAGCTAGATCATTCAGAGGTGAATTGATCTGATGTGGGAAAATAATAAAAAAGAAGGAAATCCATATGAACATAGCTATTAAAAATGCAAAAGGTACATGAAAAAGCAGTTTTTGTAATCCTGTTGTCATTATCTTATGGAACTTTAAACTCTAAGGCAGGGCATTATTCAGACCTTAGAAACGGAGAAGACACTGCAGCCAAAGGAGAGAAATAGTGCACGTCAGAATTTAATCGCATGTATTAACAGCATGTATGATTATTTAATTCTGATCCCTTTGAAATAGCTCAGCTGGAATTTCATTACCTCCACTAGCTTTGTTCATAGTGATGCTTCCTAAGGCCCACTTGACTTTGTATTCCAGGATGTCTGGCTCTAGGTTAGTGATCACACCATCATATTTATCTGGGTCATAAAGATCTTTTTTGTATAGTTCTTCTGTGTATTCTGTAAAGTTCTATAACATAGTGAATTCCAGAGGAGTTCCAATTGAGCTACTTCAAATCCCAAAAGATGATGCTGTTAAAGTGCTGCACTCAGTATGCCAGCGAATTTGGAAAACTCAGCAGTGGCCACAGGACTGGAAAAGGTCAGTTTTCATTGCAGTCTCAAAGAAAGGCAATGCCAAAGAATGTTCAAACTACTACAAAGTTGCACTGATCTCACAAGCTAGCAAAGTAATGCTCAAAATTCTACAAGCCAGTCTGCAAAAGTACATAAACCTTGAACCTCCTTCAGGTGTTGAAGCTGAATTTAGAAAAGGCAGAGGAACCAGAAATCAAATTGCCAACGTCCGTTGGATCATCAAAAAAGCAAGAGAGTTCCAGAAAAACATCTACTTCTGCTTTATTGACTATGCCTAAGTCTTTGACTGTGTGGATCACAACAAACTGTGGAAAATTGTTCAAGGCATGGGAATATCAGATCACCTTATCTGCCTCCTGAGAAATCTGTAGGCAGGTCAAGAAGCAATGATTAGAAGTGGGCATGGACCAACAGACTTGTTCCAAATTGGGAAAGGAGTACATCAAGGGTATATATTATCACTGTGATTATTTGACTTATATACAGACTACAACATGTGAAATGCAGGGCTGGATGAAGCACAAGCTGGAATCAAGATTGCTGGGAGAAATATCAATAACCTTAGATATGCAGATGACACTAATCTTATAACAGAAAGTGAGGAAGAACTAAAGAGACTCTTGATGAAAGTGAGAGTGAAAGGCTGGCTTAAAACTCAACATTCAGCAAACTAAGATCATGGCATCTGGTCCCATCCACTCATGGCAAATAGATGAGGAACCATTGGAAACAGTGACAGACTTTATTTTGGGGGGGCTCCAAAATCACTGTAGATGGTGACTGCAGCCATGAAATTAAAAGATGCTTGCTCCTTGGAAGAAAAGCTATGACCAAGTTAGACAGAATATTAAAAAGAAGAGACATTACTTGCCAACAAAAGTCTGTCTGGTAAAAGCTATGGTTTTTCCAGTAGTCATGTATGGATGTAAAAGTTGGACTATAAAGAAAGCTGAGCACTGTAGAACAGATGCTTTTATTTATTTATTTTTTAAATTTTTTAAATTACATGTATTATTTCTTAAAAAGGATTGGAGGTTAACTGAATGTAGGGCTTTGGTCNAGTTAGACAGAATATTAAAAAGAAGAGACATTACTTGCCAACAAAAGTCTGTCTGGTAAAAGCTATGGTTTTTCCAGTAGTCATGTATGGATGTAAAAGTTGGACTATAAAGAAAGCTGAGCACTGTAGAACAGATGCTTTTATTTATTTATTTTTTAAATTTTTTAAATTACATGTATTATTTCTTAAAAAGGATTGGAGGTTAACTGAATGTAGGGCTTTGGTCCCTATGCCAGCTGTTCTCATTTCATATATATTTTTTTTAAGTTTAAATTTTTATTTTTTTAGTTTGTTTTGCTTTACAATACTGTATTCATTTTTCCATACATTGACATGAATCAGCCACAGGTGTACCTGAGTTCCCAATCCCACCCCCCCCCTCCCCACACCATCCCTCCGGATCATCCCAGCACATCAGTCCCAAGCCTTTTGCAATGAACCTAGACCGGCGATTCGTTTCACTTATGATATCATACATGTTACAATGCCACGGTCCCAAATCCTCCCCCCAACCCTCTCCCTCTCCCACAGAGTCCAAAAGGCTGTTCTACACATCTGTGTCTCTCTTGCTGAACAGATGCTTTTAAATTGTGGTGCTGGAGAAGATTCTTGAGAGTCCCTTGGACTGCGAGGAGATGAAACCAGTCAATCCTAAAGGAAATCAGTCCTGAATATTCATTGGAAGCACTGATGCTGAACCTGAAATACCAATCCTTTGGCCACCTGATGGGAAGAACTGACTTATTGAAAAAGACCCTATTGCTGGGAAAGATTGAGGGCAGGAGAAGGGGATAACAGAGGATGAGAAGGTTGGATGGCATCACTGATTTGATANAGGAAATCAGTCCTGAATATTCATTGGAAGCACTGATGCTGAACCTGAAATACCAATCCTTTGGCCACCTGATGGGAAGAACTGACTTATTGAAAAAGACCCTATTGCTGGGAAAGATTGAGGGCAGGAGAAGGGGATAACAGAGGATGAGAAGGTTGGATGGCATCACTGATTTGATAGACATGAGTTTGAGCAAGCTCCAGGAGTTGGTGATGGACAGGGAAGCCTGGCATGCTGCAGTTCATGGGGTCACAAAGAGTTGGACATGTCTGAGCAATGGAATCTTATTGAGTGATTGGGCTTCCCAGGTGGCACTAGTAATAAAAAACATGTCTTCCAATGCAGGAGACATAAGAAACAAAGTTCAATCCCTGGGTGGAGAAGATCCCCTGGAAGAGGAAATGAAAACTCACTCCAGTATTCTTCCTTAGAGGATCCCATGGACAGAGGATCTGGTGGGCTACAGACCATAGGGTCATAAAAAGTAGAACATGACTGAAGTGGCTTAATATGCACTCACTGATTACTTACTGTTGGTAAAAGACAAACAGGGTAATATTCTCTAACTTAGAGTATATCGCTGTTGTACTTAACAAAAACACAAAGGTATATTTTGTGGTATGTGAAAATATATGCTGAAAGTTTCCTATTTGAGTGACTATTGTCCTGATTTTTGAAACAGACTGCACAACCATTGCTTTACTCGGGTTGGACCTGCCATTGGTTTGGGAATGGACTTTAAAGGTCCTGTGTTTCCTTCCCCTCAGAGCAGTGTGTCTTAAGACTGTGGTAAAAGGGAGACAGAGAGTCCTTGCTTTCTCTAACAAGGTTCAGAGTGCTCAGAAAGGTCCTTTTTGGCTGGTGACTCCTTACAGATTTTGCTATTTCTTTCTGACTCAAACTTATTAAGGGAATCCCTTCCATTACTTTTCAAAGTAATTGTTCTTCAGTTTATAACTTAGTCATTTTCCCCATGGATTAGTTTTTCTCTCTTGATTTTACCAGAACTTAAGCTCCAGGAACTTCCTAAGGGCAGGGATTTTTGTCTGCTTTGTTTTAAGCTGTATTGTCAGTGTCTAGATCTGTGTCTGGTATACATAGTAGGTGCTTAATAAAAATACGTTCAGTGAATTTCTTAAAAAAAAAAAAAAATGTGTCCAGAAGAGGCTTCCTGGAGAGAATGGTTTATATACTCGGTTTCAGAAGCAAGTGGGAGCTTATGGAGTAGAAGGGGTTTTAAAAGACATCCCAGGCTGAGAACAGCATGGAAAAGTACACAGAACTTGGAAGTGCACAGAACTTGGAAGTTACACAGGGCGTGGTACCACTAGTCTGCTATTTTATACCATCATCTAAAGGGCACAGTGGGTTTCCCAGGTGGCTCAGCGGGAATCTGCCTGCCAATACAGGAGACACAAGAAAGGTGGGTGGGTTTGAACCCTGGGTTGGCAAGATGCCCTGGAGTAGGAAATGACACCCCGCTCCAGTATTCTTGCATGGGAAACTCCATGGACAGAGGAGCATGACAGGCTACAGTTCATGGGGCTGCAAAAAGTCGGATATGACCCAGTGACTGAGCACACAACACAAAGCACACAGCAACCCAGCAGTTAAGAAAGGAAAATTCTAGAAAGAGAAAGACCTGGATTTGCATCTCCGCTCTACTCTTTATATTTGAATCAAACATCACAGACGTGCTATCTAGAAAGTGGCGACTGAGAGCCCCGCCCTCGGACTTTGTTTTCTATGAAGAACCTTAAAACAAAGTTATATCTCTGGTAGACAATTAGTTCTCTGCAAAGGGGCCCGTTAACCAGGAAAGTTTTGTAGAAACTTTATTTGAAAGAGAGGCAAAAGAATGAGAAAGAAATTAGTGTGTATAAAAGATTAAAAACATGGATACAGTATTCAGTGACAATCTACTTGAGACAAATATTCCTTTAAATATTCCCGTTGACAGAGTCATCGGCTAATAAGAAAGCACCTAATTATTTATTACTAAATAATATATTTGATATATTATTTTTAAATCATTAATACATTTGAGTTATTCTATCAAGAAGACCTTCAACTCCTTTGGCAGTGAAAAGATTTTAATTATTATGCAAATGGATACAACATCTGTATTATTGATACAACTGTAATTCCTATATTACTATAATGCAGATATATCAATATTTTATGATGTCTCTTGATTTTCATCTAAAATTATATTTCTTAGATTTGTTATTCATCATATTTATTAGGTTTAGATAATTATTTGCTTTTGGATAGTAAGAGTATTTGTACAAATTGGGGGTGTTTTCTTTAAACATTTATTTTCCTTCATTAATCTGAATGTCAAGTCAGAGAAGAGGAGAAATTAATAAAGAAATCAGACCAAAAGAGGAAAGTAGTAAAATATTTACTGAAAGTATAATTTAAAAGAATTACTGAGTTACTTTAGCTAATATTTGTGATGATGACACAAGTTTGGATGGGATCTTACCCATTTGTTAATATATTTTTTCTTTTAGTTGAATCTGTCAGGTAAGATAATAGCTATTACTATCCCATATGTTATATTTTCATTACCATTTCAAACCCTGCTAACATTTATTATTTTTCTTTCCTTGTAGACATCAAATTAATTATTCAAGACAGATAATTAGATAATTTTTTCAGAAGAGAAAAACAAACCATGAAACACAAAGAAAATGAAGGCTTTACAAAGGTTACACTGCTTAGTAAAAATCTGACTAGCAAGCACCAGAAATTCAACTTTATAACTCTCAGGTCACTGACCTTTCTACTGCAAAGATAAAGACAATGATGCTGCAATCCCACCCCCCGACCCCAACCCACTTCTTTTTTCTTCCCTTTCTTAAGTTTTTTTTTTTTTTTTCCTGGTCGTTTAAGGTTTGTCAAACAAAGAGTCTGGTGAATAACCCTTTAAGTTTATTTTTTTTTTTATATCATATGCTTAATCATATTCTTCATAATATGTATATAAGTTAAAGCAGTTGTTGCTTTCTGACAATGGAACCGATTTTTTTTTTTTTTTGGAACTGATTTTTAAGTGAAACGTGTAAAGTAGGGAAGAGAGACATACCTCATGTAGTCAACTGTATATAAAATATCCCTGGCTACAAGTTTTAGCCCCCAGACAGCTATAACATCAATTCAGAGACAGGGTTCAAAGTGTGATTCTGAGACTACAGCTCAGTGCAACCTGAAACTCAAAGGACCTCTTGGTAATGAGATTATTTTTCATTGTTAATGGAGAAGGGCCTCTTCATGTATAGAGGCATGTACACTGAAAGAGGGGTATATCGGCAACTATCTACACGTTAATGTCAAGGTTTAAAGCTCAACATTCAGAAAACAAAGATCATGGCATCCAGTCCCATCACTTCATGGGAAATAGATGGGGAAACAGTGGAAACAGTGTCAGACTTTATTTCTTTGGGCTCCAAAATCACTGCAGATGGTGATTGCAGCCATGAAATTAAAAGAAGCTTACTCCTTGGAAGAAAAGGTATGACCAACCTAGATAGCATATTCAAAAGCAGAGACATTACTTTGCCAACTAAGGTCTGTCTAGTCAAGGCTATGGTTTTTCCAGTAGTCACGTATGGATGTGAGAGTTGGACTGTGAAGAAGGCTGAGTGCCAAAGAATTGATGCTTTCGAACTGTGGTGTTGGAGAAAACTCTTGAGAGT
>SJYA01003257.1:894732-922187 GCA_006410615.1 Neotragus moschatus | reverse complement strand
GACAGAAGATGAGATGGCTGGATGGCATCACTGACTCAATGGACATGAGTTTGAGTGAACTCTGGGAGTTGGTGATGGACAGGGAGGCCTGGCATGCTGTGATTCATGGGGTCGCAGAGAGTTGGACACAACTGAGTGACTGAACTGAACTGAACTGAATGTCAAAGTTAGCCAGGATCATTCAATTCAACTCAGAGATTAGATAGTACTTTTTAGGAAGCATATAGATAGTTTAAGTGAGCTATACTTTGAGTTAAGATATCTATTATGTGATAATACATAAACCATCTTCTTGAAAAACTGTCATAGTTTGGTCCTGGATATACACCAGGTTCTTTAGCATTGTTTTCAAAAGCATTCAAAATAGCTTCTTCACTAGCTTCCTTTTTAATCAGTCTCTTCCGATTCTTCCAATACATTCTTAACATTTTTGCTAAATACTGGGCTGCATAGCGTTTTCTTGTCAAATGATGATCAAAGGGTTGGATTTGGAAGTCAGAGAAGAGGAATCTAAGCACAAGTGTTATTTCAAGCAAATTCTTATCCTCAGCTTCACCATACTGGGGACCTCCGGAGGGAAGTTTTGCTCAGATTTAGCCCCAGCTGGGGATGCTTGAACTAAGTTTTATTATCTTTGCACTAGAGTGTCTCCAGATTANTGGATTTGGAAGTCAGAGAAGAGGAATCTAAGCACAAGTGTTATTTCAAGCAAATTCTTATCCTCAGCTTCACCATACTGGGGACCTCCGGAGGGAAGTTTTGCTCAGATTTAGCCCCAGCTGGGGATGCTTGAACTAAGTTTTATTATCTTTGCACTAGAGTGTCTCCAGATTAGTGAAAACTCAGGCACTTTCATATCTCTGTTGTGAAGCAAAATGTCACTAGAGCAGCTGAAGAGCTGTCGCTCAAGGACAGCCGCAGGCCTGGTCCCCTGTAGCCTACCATTCGGATCTCTCTGATTCACTCCATCTTACCCTGAGGAATCGTTCTCTGAGAATAGCCACAAGCCTGGTCCACTACAGTCCACCCTTAGCACCTCTTTGATCCACTCCCATCTCACATTAAGCTCACTGTGTTCAGTTAGGGCTTCTTTGAAATGATGATCACTCACGATTCCTGGGGGGGATGTTACAATAGGTCATTTTTAGAATCATGAGCTATGCCTGACTACTACAGTTTATCCTGGAATTGCAACTGAGAGTCATTATGTCCCTCCCCTACCAACTGTTATTGATTCCATTCATTCGACTCTGGCTCTTCTGCTAGCCAAGACATTTCCTGATGAGAAAGGTTTCAACTCCTGAGTATACTCCCAAATAAAAGTTGTAAAGTGGCTATGTATTGAAAAATGTTCATATTGGCACCACTAAATTTCAAAAAAGGGAAAAAAATGAAAATATGAAAAAAAAAGAGAAAAGCAAGAGAGAAAGTAACAAAAATTACTGTGAAAATATCCCTAGACATTTGCATTAAAATGAACGTGATATGTTTATTCAATAGAATAGTTTAGACCAGTAAAAAAGAGTTGCAACATGCAGTAACATGAATAAATTTAATAATATAAGTGAGAAAAATATATAACTATGTTTTTATAAAGTACAAAAGCAAGCAAAAATGCACTATTCAGGCATATAAATGTATACATATGTAGAAAGTCGAGATGAGTTTTTTCATTCTTGGGGAGAAAGAAAATTAGTATAAGAAAGGCCTACACATATATAAGGGTAAGGGGTTGAATGGCAAGTTCAGTAATGTTCATAAAATAAATAAATGTGGGCCAAAGATTATCACTAATCCATCTGAACACTTGAGTTCCAATTAAAAATGAACTTTTCAAGTTGACAGTTTTGAATGTGACTCTAAGATTGAGAACCACCACACTAAATGATCTGTATTGTCACTCCCTGTTTCTTCATTAATAAGCTGAAGCAAAAATTAAAGGGGAGATATTTCATTTATTAAAGTACTGGGATATGATCTTTCCTCTTTAATCTTTGCCTCAGCTTATTAAAAAAATTGAGAGCAGTTTTGAATCATTTAAAAAACAGGATTTAACTATTTTATTCAGGTGTATGATAATAAACATGAAATGAAACATACCAAAGTTAAATTTGCTCTCATGATGTCCATTCAGATGCTCAATAAAAGCCTTCTTCAATAAGAGAGATGAAATATCTATGAATAGAATGATTTTAACAGTCCTGAAACACAGAAGTTGCTCTACCAAGTCACATAACTCAAGTCATTCTATTGCATTACTGATGGAGAGTATGAAAAACTATATCATTTCAGTTAAAAAAAAAAGGAGTGCCACAGGAAGTAGCAAACTTTAAGTTTCATTTTAATGGTCTTATTTCATCGGCATAGGAACCTGATAAATTGTTTGTTCACATGGACACTCTGACCACTATAATGCAAAGAAGAGCAACAGTGTAATAATGAGCTGACATGAAGATAAATGATTCCAATTAGTTTCCTCATTAGTTTTAACTAAGATTATTTCTTTAATCATGACTGATTTATCTCCATTTCACTTCTCCAGTGCTGCAGGAAGTTGCCTGTTAGACTAAAGCCAGGTAAAGAGAGTTAATTTAAACTCTAGGCAGCAGCCTTCTATTTTCCCTTGGGTTGATATGTGACTGGCACTCAAAACAAAAGGGCCCACATACCTGTGCCTTTGCTGTTATTCCTATAGGAAGATGCTCGATAATATTAAAGGACAAAATCCACAAAATATAACAAGTGTGTAATACATATACATATTTCATATGAAAAGAAGAGCTAAACATTTTTTAACAAGTGTCTAGAGGATTCTGGGAAAATGTTGGACTGAATTTATGTTTCTGACTCAGTCTTGCTCTCAGTTTCACATTTGCCATGAAACTGCAGTGAGTACTGATTGAGAATGAGGACATTCACCAAAAGCCCAAGATTCTTCCTAGGTGATTGGGGTTGCCACGCTGGGAACAAATATAAAACTGTTTTATTCACATTTACAGAAGTTACAGGCTGGCAGAACAAGGAAGACTTTGCCTTTCTTTCAGTCTCATGTGACAACTAACATTTTGTGCTTTCTTGATGAAGACATACCCTACAGAAGCCTGTTAAGGCCCTACCAAGAAAGTCTGTGTGTCCATGCCCAANCCCTTAGCACCTCTTTGATCCACTCCCATCTCACATTAAGCTCACTGTGTTCAGTTAGGGCTTCTTTGAAATGATGATCACTCACGATTCCTGGGGGGGATGTTACAATAGGTCATTTTTAGAATCATGAGCTATGCCTGACTACTACAGTTTATCCTGGAATTGCAACTGAGAGTCATTATGTCCCTCCCCTACCAACTGTTATTGATTCCATTCATTCGACTCTGGCTCTTCTGCTAGCCAAGACATTTCCTGATGAGAAAGGTTTCAACTCCTGAGTATACTCCCAAATAAAAGTTGTAAAGTGGCTATGTATTGAAAAATGTTCATATTGGCACCACTAAATTTCAAAAAAGGGAAAAAAATGAAAATATGAAAAAAAAAGAGAAAAGCAAGAGAGAAAGTAACAAAAATTACTGTGAAAATATCCCTAGACATTTGCATTAAAATGAACGTGATATGTTTATTCAATAGAATAGTTTAGACCAGTAAAAAAGAGTTGCAACATGCAGTAACATGAATAAATTTAATAATATAAGTGAGAAAAATATATAACTATGTTTTTATAAAGTACAAAAGCAAGCAAAAATGCACTATTCAGGCATATAAATGTATACATATGTAGAAAGTCGAGATGAGTTTTTTCATTCTTGGGGAGAAAGAAAATTAGTATAAGAAAGGCCTACACATATATAAGGGTAAGGGGTTGAATGGCAAGTTCAGTAATGTTCATAAAATAAATAAATGTGGGCCAAAGATTATCACTAATCCATCTGAACACTTGAGTTCCAATTAAAAATGAACTTTTCAAGTTGACAGTTTTGAATGTGACTCTAAGATTGAGAACCACCACACTAAATGATCTGTATTGTCACTCCCTGTTTCTTCATTAATAAGCTGAAGCAAAAATTAAAGGGGAGATATTTCATTTATTAAAGTACTGGGATATGATCTTTCCTCTTTAATCTTTGCCTCAGCTTATTAAAAAAATTGAGAGCAGTTTTGAATCATTTAAAAAACAGGATTTAACTATTTTATTCAGGTGTATGATAATAAACATGAAATGAAACATACCAAAGTTAAATTTGCTCTCATGATGTCCATTCAGATGCTCAATAAAAGCCTTCTTCAATAAGAGAGATGAAATATCTATGAATAGAATGATTTTAACAGTCCTGAAACACAGAAGTTGCTCTACCAAGTCACATAACTCAAGTCATTCTATTGCATTACTGATGGAGAGTATGAAAAACTATATCATTTCAGTTAAAAAAAAAAGGAGTGCCACAGGAAGTAGCAAACTTTAAGTTTCATTTTAATGGTCTTATTTCATCGGCATAGGAACCTGATAAATTGTTTGTTCACATGGACACTCTGACCACTATAATGCAAAGAAGAGCAACAGTGTAATAATGAGCTGACATGAAGATAAATGATTCCAATTAGTTTCCTCATTAGTTTTAACTAAGATTATTTCTTTAATCATGACTGATTTATCTCCATTTCACTTCTCCAGTGCTGCAGGAAGTTGCCTGTTAGACTAAAGCCAGGTAAAGAGAGTTAATTTAAACTCTAGGCAGCAGCCTTCTATTTTCCCTTGGGTTGATATGTGACTGGCACTCAAAACAAAAGGGCCCACATACCTGTGCCTTTGCTGTTATTCCTATAGGAAGATGCTCGATAATATTAAAGGACAAAATCCACAAAATATAACAAGTGTGTAATACATATACATATTTCATATGAAAAGAAGAGCTAAACATTTTTTAACAAGTGTCTAGAGGATTCTGGGAAAATGTTGGACTGAATTTATGTTTCTGACTCAGTCTTGCTCTCAGTTTCACATTTGCCATGAAACTGCAGTGAGTACTGATTGAGAATGAGGACATTCACCAAAAGCCCAAGATTCTTCCTAGGTGATTGGGGTTGCCACGCTGGGAACAAATATAAAACTGTTTTATTCACATTTACAGAAGTTACAGGCTGGCAGAACAAGGAAGACTTTGCCTTTCTTTCAGTCTCATGTGACAACTAACATTTTGTGCTTTCTTGATGAAGACATACCCTACAGAAGCCTGTTAAGGCCCTACCAAGAAAGTCTGTGTGTCCATGCCCAAGGTTTGCTCCAGGAAGGAATTGTACAGGCCCTCTGCCTCATACTTCCCCTGAGGCTTATGTGGTATGGCATTGGTGTGATGAAGCACTCTCAAACTTGAAGAGTTAAATGTTGGAAAAGAGACAGGGGCTTTGACCCAGAAATCTGAGTTCACAGATGCTCTCTTTCCATGCTCAAGTGGAAGAAAAATGGTTTGTTCTTCTGATTATTAACTAACTATTCATTGAACAGCCTTCAGAATAGAAACTTCTGTGTCATGCACCACGTGTTTTTGGTTAGAACTCAAGATACTTGAGAACCTAAGTCAATTTCTTCAGGAGTTGAAGAAATACTAAAACCTAGCAGGCAAAATAGAGCCTAGAGTGACATCAAAAATCTGCTTAGAGCCCGACAATGTAAAACCAAGATGACTGTGTAGATGGAAAGGTCCTCTTGTAAAAAGAACTGATGAAAGTGTCACATCTAGAATCAGACATGCCTCTAAGGAATTATGGTTCCTATTAGCAGAAGGAATTAGAGAAGAAAATTGTGGGGTTAGAGATTCTCATTCTACTAGAATGACTTGCTTCCAGGCCACTTTACTGGAAAGGAGCTTGAAGAAATGTACATTTTAAAGTGTTGAGTCCAAATTGATATTTCTAATTCTATTTAGGTCCTATAATTTTCACCTCAATTTCTTTGATTATATTGACAGTTATGTTCTTCTTGGCAATATAAATTAGCCATTCTGAAAACCAAAACCTAAGTTTTACTTCTTTTACTCTGTTATATGAAGAAAATAATTTCAAAATAATGATGCTTATGAGAATATTAAGCACTTTGTATGGCTGTGTGTTATTGTGATTATTTGCACCTTGCATAATGTTGATGTAGTAGAAAATAAAATCTGTCATGTTCTTAGCAATTAAATTAAATTAGAAAAGAAAGGAAGACAGACAAAAGGTCAAAAGGGAAAAAGAAAGGCATGGTCCTGCCTTGAAGTAATGTTCTTTCTAATGAGAAAGATTGATCGGTACACAAAGTATTATACAAGGCAGAATACAATAAAGGGGAATGCATCAATATGAACACAGGCTATGGAAGGACTGAATCAAAAACAAATTATTGGGTCCTGGCTTTTGAGAAAGCTTTCACAGCATAGGAGGCTTTGTTCTCCTGCTTAGTTGCTCAGTCATGTCCAACTATTTGTGACCCCATAGACTTTAGCCCACCAGGCTTCTCTGTCCCTGGGACTTTTTCAGGCAAGAATAGGAGTGGATTGCCATTTTCTCTTCTGGGTGATCTTCCCAACCCAGGGATTGAACCCACATCTTCTGAGGCTCCTGCATTGTAGGCGGATTCTTCAACGCTGAGCCATGGGGGAAACGTAGGGGGCTTAGCACTGCAGAATGAGCGACACTGCAAAGAGCAAGAATAACGGAGAAGTCATTCTAAACTGAGAAGATAAACTTTACTATCAACCTAAGCCAAACTAAATACTATAACTAGAAAACTAAATGTAATGGGACAATATATTACTTTGATCTTGATATTAAGCATGAATTACAGTTATCCTATGCTAGCCTCACCTTCACTTAATTGGATATCCAGATGGTGATTGTATTTAATTCTAATACCCAATGAGAGATCATATTTTGCACATCGAATTCTGGGAAACGATTTTTGCCATTTTTTCTACTTGTTTTGTTTCCATCACTCTATTGCTAGCTCTCTAATTGTTATGTCTTACTTCATTAAAAGTATTATGTTTAAGATTGCAAAAATTAAGTTATATTTCTTAGAAACAACATTTTCACTTAAGAGAAGTTAAATCATACTTCAAAAGCACAAAGTTGTAGACAAGATTCTGGAAAGGGTAGACAAGTTAGTGTGTTCATAATATATTTCAAAAGTGTGAAGCTAAAATTTATATATAATAAAAATAAAGTAATTTATTTTAAGGCACAGATATTAAGGATTCACAATGTACTCTATAACTTACAGAACTCAGTGATATGAAGAAAACAAATGTGTGCAATATATCATTTCTTCTTCCATGAAACATAAGCTATATATAAAAATGACAAATCAGAATAGAAAACACTTCATTATCTCCAAGTATAATGCAGGTTTTCTTAGATCATTTTAATCTTTAACAAATATACATTCTTCATAAAATTTAAAATATGAATTTTATGTATAATGACAGTATTTCAATTATTTCTCTAAATCTAAAACTAATCAACAACTATCTTTTTTTCTTAATTCTAAACCACACTTCCATGAATAGGTTCTTTAAACCTACTCTGTGAAATGATATAATTCAAACAGAATATTGTGTTTATAACAGATGAATGCTCTAATGTAACACATTTAGTGACTCACATGAAAAATCAGATTGCTGCTGATTTTTGAGGAGCACAGTTAGATGATCCACTTTCTAGTCTTGGCAAACTTTTAGGAAGATGATTTGGTCCTGGAAGCTCATGGCTTAAATCCCTACTTGTTACTTTAACAACATTATTAGCTGTTGCTTATAATCTGTTTGTTTTATAAGATTTTTGTCTTTTGTAGTACACAATATATAACCAGGCCCCCTTCCAAATTAATGATAGCTAAAGTTCTTGAGGAAACAGATCACATTCATAATATTGAATAATTGTAATTATGTGATTCTAGATATGGGAAGAGGCAAAAAGGGAAATAACTCCTGGATCCTATTAGGTTAGAAGACAGAGGATCCAGAGAGTCTTTTATTATCCATCAGTGAGGCTAACCCTGAAATTAACACCTGCAGTGACATATAAATGAAGAACATTTATTTGCCTGATCTGGGATGAGTCTCCCAGTGCCATGGGACAAAAGAAACAATAGTCATGAAATGTCTCGAAATACAGTCAAATTTCTGACCAGGGCAAGGAACTGTGAAATGAAATGTCCCATGGACAGAGGAGAGTGGCAGACCACAGTCCATAGGGTTACAAAAAGGCAGACACGACTGAAATGACTTACCATGCATGCACATAGTTAACTGATTTTTGACAAGGATGTCATGGTTGACAGGAAAGAGGAATGTTTTAAACAAATGATACTTAGATAATTGGACATAAACGTACTAAAATAAATGACTTGATCCTTATCTTGTACCAAATAAATAATTGATACAGAATTGATGATAGATCTAAATATGAGTTAAAACCAATACTTCTGGAAATAAACAGAAAAAAAAAAGCATAAGATCATGTTAGGCAAAGATTTTTTTCTAGACATGATGCAAAAAGTCAATGTAAAAGGGAAAAAAAAAGATTACCCCTCATCAAAATGTATAACTTCTATTATTTGAAAGTCACTGTTAAGAAAGAGAGAGAAAGCCACAATGTGGGAGAAAATATTTCCAAATCACACACAATACAGAATGTGAAACAAACTCTCACTTCCCTTCTCCACTTCTGTCCTTCCAGGCCCTACATTCACTCTTTTGTGTTACTCTCTAGAACAGAAAGATACAATGGGATTGGAACATCATTCAGAGAACTTGGCCAATGAGAAAAACAGAACTAATTTAAACTTTATTAAATAAAATTCACTAAACTATAACCTGCAAGATCCTTTAAATTGACTCATACCTACTTCGAAAGCCACATCTCTCACTGTCTATAGAGCTATGTGCTAGAAATTGCCATTAGTAAAATGATTTTAACAGAGTTTTAGCTCTAGATGCAAAATCCATCTACATGCCAGTTTACTGAGTGCTTAAATCCTCAAAAGGGTTAGGTAAAACAATGCCATTTGTGAACCTTCAGTCTCATTTAAGACTCATTGATCCTTCTGATACCAGAAACATGCAGCCAAATGTAGTCAATTTTAATCATCTCCCTGAAAAAAACATTTGTTTGTCTGAAATGATAAATGGTTTGGGATATGCCTATCTCTGTCAACACAAGTAACAAATCAAAGAGCTAGGGTAGGAGGTGGGGGGTGGTTCAAGATTGGGAACTCATGTACACCTGAGACAGAAAATAAAATAAAATAAAATAAACAAAGAGCTATAAAAATGCAAAGAAAGGATGCATCAAAACAAAATGGGCTATTCACATTTATAAGTGAAAGTATAATCATCTTCCATTAGAAGGGAAAGGAGTAAGTACCTACTATGTGTCAACCATTTTGCTAGTTAATTTGCAAACATTATCTTATCCACAGAAGCTCATTGAAGTAAATAATAAAATCTTCATTTTAGTTAAGCATGTGGACATGTAGATTTCAGAGTATTAAAAAAAAAACACTTGATATTATGGGGATAATCTTGATTTTGATCCAAAATATATCCAAAGACTTCTTATAAAAATTATTTTTTTAAAGAGAGAACTGTGAATTATCTGAAACACTCAATTCTGAGAAAGAAAAATGAAACAATTGTAGACAGCATTAAGAATTTACTATACCTCATCTCGAAAATGTAATTTGTCAATCAATATATTGATTATTCATATTTTAGTGACCTTTATAACTTTTTCACACTATTTTAGTAAAAAATGTATAGCTTTATTATCAAAGAAAATAAAAATTATTCTATTTGACTTGTACATTTAAATCAGTGAAACAAGGTCTTAAAATTGTACAATAATTCATCTTAATGGGAAAATTTTGCAGAAACTTCATTTATAAAATGCCATTTATTTTCTGTAGAAGAGTTTAAATGACGTATATTGTGAATTATTTTTCTCTAGAGGATGATAGAGGATGAGATGGCAAGATGGCATCACCGACTCAATGGACGTGAGTTTGAGTGAACCCCTCGAGTTGGTGATGGACAGGGAGGCCTGGTGTGCTGCGATTCATGGGGTCACAAAGAGTCAGACATGACTGAGTGACTAAACTGAACTGAGAAGACAAATAAATATACATAATTGATTTGTGTCAGAGCATCATTACGATAACGTTAGATTTGAGAGATACATATAAGGAAGCAAACGAAAATTAATTTTGCATTAGCTAATTAAACTACACTAGGACAAACATAGCACACTCTTCAAAATATCACTGTACTATAAAAAAAAATGTTGGGCAATTCTGAAATCAGATTGATTCTATTCTTTGCAGCCAAAGATGGAGAAGCTCTATACAGTTAGCAAAAACAAGACAAGGAGCTGACTGTGGCTCAGATCATGAACTCCTTATTTCCAAATTCAGACTTAAATTGAAGAAAGTAGGGAAAACCACCAGACCATTCAGGTATGACCTAAATAATTTCTTTTATGATTAAGCAGTGGAAGTGACAAATAGATTCAAGGGATTAGATCTGATAGAGTGCTTGAAGAACTATGGACAGAGGTTACTGACATTGTACAGGAGGCAGTGATCAAGCCCATCCCCAAGGGAAAAAAATTCAAAAAGGCTAAATGGTTGTCTGATGAGGTCTTACAAATTGCTGGGAAAAGAAGAGAAGCCAAAGCCAAAGGAGAAAAAGAAAGATATACCCATCTGAATGCAGTGTTCCAAAGAACAGCAAGGAGAGATAAGAAAGCCTTCCTTGGTGATCAATGCAAAGAAATAGAGGAAAACAATAGAATGGGAAAGACCAGAGAATTCATCAAGAAAATTAGAGATACCAAGGGAACATCTCATGCAAAGATGAACACAATAAAGGATAGAAATGGGATGGACCTAACAGAAGCAGAAAATATTAAGATGTTCCAAGAATACACAGAAAAACTGCAAAAAAAGATCTGCATGACCCAGATAACCACAATGGTGTGATCACTCATCTAGAGCCAGACATCCTAAAATGAGAAGGCCTTAGAAAGCATCACTATGAACAAAGCTAGTGGAGATGTTGGAATTCCAGTTGAGATATTTCAAATCCTAAAAGATGATGCTGTGGAAGTGCTGCACTCAATAAACCAGCAAATTTGGAAAACTCAGCAGTGGCCACAGGACTGGAAAGTGTCAGTTTTCATTCCAATCGCAAAGAAAGGCAATGCCAAAGAATGCTCAAATTACTGCACAATTGCACTCATCTCACACGCTAATAAAGTAATGCTCAAAATTCTCCAAGCTAGGCTTCACCAGTACATGAACCATGAACTCCTAGGTGTTCAAGCTGTATATAGAAAAGGCAGAGGAACCAGTAATCAAATTGCCAACATCCATTGGATCATCGAAAAAGCAAGAGAGTTCCAGAAAGACATCTACTTCTGCTTTATTGATTATGTCAAAACCTTTCACTGTGTGGATCACAACAAACTGCAAAAAATTCTTTGAGAAACGGGAATACCAGACCATCTTACCTGCCTCCTGAGAAATATGTATGCAAGTCAAGAATCAACACTTAGAACGAGACTTGGAACTAGTTCCAAATTGGGAAAGGAGGACATAAAGGCTGTATATTGTCACCCTGCTTATTTAACTTCTGTGCAGAGTGCATCAAGCGAAACGCAGCCTGGATGAAGGACAAGCTGGAATCAAGATTGCAGGGAGAAATATCAATAACTTCTGATATGCAGATGATACCACCCTTATGGCACAAAGTGAAGAGGAACTGAAGAGACTCTTGATGAAAGTGAAAGAGGAGAGTGAAAAAGTTGGCTTAAAACTCAACATTTAACAAAGTAAGATCATGGCATCTGGTCCCATCACTTCATGGCAAATAGATGGGGGAACAGTGGAAACACTGACAGACTTTATTTGGGTGGGCTCCAAAATCACTGCAGATAGTGACTGCAGCCATGAATTTAAAAGACACTTGCTCCTTGGAAGAAAATATGACCAACCTAGACAGCATATTAAAAAGCAAAGACATTACTTTTCCAACTAAAGTCCATCTAGTCAAGGCTATGGTTTTTCCAGTAGTCATGTATGGATGTGAGAGTTAGAGTATAAAGAAAGCTGAGTGCTAAAGATTTTATGATTTTGAACTGTGGTGGTGGAGAAGACTCTTGAGAGTCCCTTGGACTGAAAGGAGATCCAACCAGTCAATCCTAAAGGAAATCAGTCCTGAATGTTCATTGGAACAACTGATGCTGAAGCTGAAACGTTAATACTTTGGCCACTTGATGGGAAGAACTGACTCACTGGAAAAGATCCTGATCCTGAGAAAGATTGAAGGCAGGAGGAGAAGAGGCTGACAAATGATGAGATAGTTGGATATTATCACTGACTTGATGGACATGAGTTTGAGCAAGCTTTGGGAGTTGGTGATGGACAGTGATGCCTGGCGTGCTGCAGTCCATGAGGTCTCAAAGAGTCATGACACGACTCTGAGCCACTGAACTGAACTGATATTTAAAAAAAAAAAAAAAAGTTTCCCAATTTTTAACTAAAATCTTTTAAAATCAATGGACATTAAAAAGGTTATAAATAGCATGAAAAATAAATTATCCAAGAACTCTATCACAGTTAAGATTATTCTCATTTTTTAATGTGTCCTATAGCTGTTTTTGAAACTCAGCTGTACATAGGAACTACATTAGAGAAGAACAAAAGCTAAAGTCATTAATGAGTAGGCCACTTCAAAACATTAGCAAATTCTTAAATAGCACAGGGGTACAGGGACTACATTTGTTAGTTAACTAGAAGCTTTTCTCACCTCTACTGCTCCAGGCAAAAACAAGTTTTGCTACATTTAGAAAAAGTGAAAGAGAAATTTGCTCAGTGTCCAACTCTTTGCAATCCCATGGACTATACAGTCCATGGAATTCTCCAAGCCAGAATACTGGAGTGGGTAGCCTTTCCCTTCTCCAGGGGATCTTCCCAACCCAGGGAGTGAACCCAGGTCTCCTGCATTGCAGGCAGATTCTTTACCAGCTGAGCCCCCAGATAAGCACATATAGAAGGGAAGCTGAGCTACCAGGGAAGCACATATAATTTGCTTCATTATTAACAGTTGAAATAATACATACTATTCAAATGTTTGTATTTTAATAACACTACCTAGAAGTCATTATGAAATTTATCTAGCTTTAATTTAGCTTTAGAAATTATATGACATTTACATGGGTCGAATATTAATATACAGAAGCTAAAAAACTATCATGATAAACAATAGAAGTGTAAATAATGAGTCAATAGCTATGCTAGTTGTTTCTCCTTCTTGCAGTCAAGAGTTTCTTTGTATTTTACCTTTCATATATAGAAGCAATGACTTTATCAATCATTTAGAAATACAACTGACATATTTCTTCCTACTTACTGTTTTATTTCCCACTTAAAAAAAACTATACATATAAGAAACAGGAAGTTTCAACATAAAAAATAGCTTAACAGCATCTGTTACATTTATTCCCACTTTATAGGCTTATATTTTTAAGGCCAACTCTCATGATGCAGCCGATGTCAGTGAAGAGTTAAACAGTTGCCAATATAGGATGTACTAATGAAATACTTTTGACAAATGGATGAATCAATTCCAATATCAGATACTGCTGCAAGGATTTCAGATGAAAATACTTAGGATTTCACAGAGATTTGTATGGCAGTAAAAATGCTTAGTTTCTCAGTCATGTCCGACTCTTTGCAACCCCATAGACTTTAGTCTACCAGGCTCCTCTGACCATGGGGTTTCCCAGTCCAGAATACTGGAGCGGGTAGTCATTCCCTTCTCCAGGGGATTTCCCAAACCAGGGACTGACCCAGATCTCCCACATTGCAGGGAGATTCTTTACTGTCTGAGCCACCAAGCAATGTGTTTATTGGCTCCTCTCATAACTCAAACCTGGAAGAGGACTACAACCTTAAACTGAAAAGATTATGGTTGCCAGGTCCATTATATTTTTTTAAATGACAGAAGAAAATTCTTTTAGAAATAGTTTTTTGGAAAGAGTAGTTTTAGGTTCATAATAAAATTGAGGAGGAGGCACAGAGACTCCTCATATATCCTTACCCTATACATGCATAAATGAATGTGAAAATGTTAGTCGCTTAGTCATGTCTGACTCCTTGTAACCCCACTGACTGTGGCCTCTGTCCTTGGAATTCTCCAGGCGAGAATACTGGCGTGGGTAGCCATTTCCTTCTCCAGGGGATTTTCCCAACCCAGGGATAGAGCCTAGGTCTCCCATATTGCAGGCAGATTCATTACTGTCTGAGCCACCCAGGGAAGCTTCTTCACTCATTATCCACAGTCCACACCAGAGTAGCACCTTTGTGACAATTGATGAGCCCACACTGACACATCATAATCACCCACAACCCATAGTTTACAGTAGGGTTATTCTTGGTGTTTACATTCTATGAGTTTGCACAAATGTATAATGACTTATACTCTCTTNCCCATATTGCAGGCAGATTCATTACTGTCTGAGCCACCCAGGGAAGCTTCTTCACTCATTATCCACAGTCCACACCAGAGTAGCACCTTTGTGACAATTGATGAGCCCACACTGACACATCATAATCACCCACAACCCATAGTTTACAGTAGGGTTATTCTTGGTGTTTACATTCTATGAGTTTGCACAAATGTATAATGACTTATACTCTCTTATAATATTATACAGATTATTTTCACTGTCCTAAAAATTCTCTATTCCTCCTCCCCATTCCTTCCCAGTTCCAGGAAACCACCAATGTTTTCACTGTCACCATAGTTTTTCGTGTCTTCTCCAGGATGTCATAAAGGAATCATTTACTGTGTAGCCTTTTCAGATTGGCATTTTAAATAATGCATAAACAGAAGACCGGCGAGTATGTCTCAGTTCACTAGAGTCAAAAATGAAATGTAGCCCCTAAGTCTCCATAATGCATAAATCTATACATCATCTCACAAGAAGTTAAGAAAATTGTAAGAACATCATGTTGGAGAGATATGTGTAGGATGTTTAGAAGAGAATTACTTTCTCATTCTGATTCAAGTATACTAAATAGAATCATATTCTAGTGAATCAGCTGTATTCACATTAGTTGAATAAAAATTATACACTTGAAAGAACTGGGTATATGCTTCCAGGCAGATCATCTGAAAAAAATGTCAAGAAAAAGCTTTAGCAAGCATACATTTTATACAGATACATACTGGAAATTCTGTTTTCTACACATCTGCCTAGAGCAACTGCTGCTTAGCCATAATCTTACTACAACCCAGGTCTCTTCCTCCCTCACACGCTCCAGCTGTACTAACCATTCATTCTCCAGTGCCCTTCAGTACTCTCAGTCTTTCTCCTATAATCAGCAAAATGAGAAGAGAGCCAGTGTTCTTTAACTACTTTCAATCAAGGATGGAAATTCAACTGAGAAGAGATTGACAAGAATGCACAGAGACAGAAGTGGTATAATCAAGTGGGACCCACTCTTAACCACACGTAAAGTTCTCTCTAGCAGGATTAAATGTACTCTGTTGAATTTACAAATTACTTCACATGATATTGGTAGCTATTTATCTGCATTTTCGTGGAAATATTTCCTTTGCTATGACCTAAACCTAATCACCATGAATGAACTTACCCTACAACTTCTATGGTTTAAAGAAATCCCCCGCAACCTGTAGTTCTAAAGTAACTATCAGAAGAGAGAAAAGAGGATTGGTCTAAACTGTCTCTCTCCTTGGGTCCAAGAATGTTTGTTAAAAATGCCCTTTGACGGGACAAGGGGCAAATACAAGGCCAGTGAAAAAGTTAAATGGATGGTTCTTACATAAGCCTAAATTAATCAATAAGAGACAGTGGTCTTTCTCGCTAGAGTTAAATTCTCTTTCACAGAAATAGAATATTATCCTACTTCACAGAATAGGATCTCTATAAACGATTTGATCCTTCAGAGTCTTCATTTCTTTCATTTTTTTGCTGCTCGAGTATCTCCTCCATTGCTTACAATCTACTTATCCCTGTTCTTAGCAACCATTTTAGTAAATGGTCTCGGGCAACTAAGCAGTTCCTCCATTGAGGGTACAAATCCTTTCTCCCACAGGCCAGGAGTAGAAAAACTGGGAAGGTTTGCTTTGAAATGGAAATGAGGAAGGGAGAAGATGAAAGAAAGAAAATACCTGAAGGCAGTGCTTTCCAATTTTTCCCTTCAAGTTCTGCTAGCAGCAGAGTGAAGTGGAGATGTACCCTTTTGGGTGCAGCCTGAAGTAATCCATCTCAAACTCAAATTTTCTTCAGATTTTCAAGAATTTGCATTTTGTTATATAATATAGATGCTTTTTTTAAAGTAATGCTTTAAATGTGTTAATCGTAAACTTATTACCACCAATACCCTCCAATAAAACACCAATACCCTCCAATAAAACACAGATCAAGATAAAGTATCAGGAAGGTACATTAGGTTTACTCTGAGATTTCCCTTGCCTTTTAGCATCCATTAGAACACCTTAACTATTTATCAAAGAGGCAACCTTAGACCTCAGAATTAACCTACTTAAATAAAGAAGACTTAAATAATTTCATGATATTGAAATATTCTAAAGTGCAAGCAAATTTTTAAATATAAATAATACAAGTATGCTGCTGCTGCTGCTGCTAAGTCGCTTCAGTCGTGTCCAACTCTGTGCGACCCCAGAGACGGCAGCCCACCAGGCTCCCCCGTCCCTGGGATTCTCCAGGAAAGAACACTGGAGTGGGTTGCCATTTCCTTCTCCAGTGCATGAAAGTGAAAAGTGAAAGTGGAGTCATTCAGTCGTGTCTGACTTTGCAACCCCATGGACTGCAGCCTACCAGGCTCCTCCATCCATGGGATTTTCCAGGCAAGAGTACTGGAGTGGGTTGCCATTGCCTTCTCCAATACAAGTATAAGTCGCAATAAATCTGCACAGAATAGGATATCTACACCATATTCATATGATTAAGATACATTTTATTTTCCTTATATTTTCATGTATGGTTTAAAGAGTAGATTCAGTTTTATCTACCTTCCATAAGGCTTTCTAAAGGCTTTCTGATTATTCTAAATTTTCTGATTTTTCTGATTTTATATTTAACATACTATTTCTTTTAGTTTGCTGCTGTTTTAATGAACTTGTTAAATGGAGCATTTATCTCATTTATTTTCATTAATACAGTTATTTTAATGCTATAAATTTTCTTTGGAATTGACTCAGCCTCATCCCATGATTGTGATATATTTTGATTTAATTATCAATATTCTCAAGAAATTTTGAAATTTAAATTTTTACAGTTTCTTTGACCCAATAGTAGCTAGTGGGCTATTATTTTTAAATTATGTTTAAGCTGCTAGGACCTTCTAAATTTTGTTATTTAATTTTAATTTTATACTTCAAGTGCAGAGGATGATGTTTGTGTTACTTTTATTCTTGGTAATTATTTGGGTTTAGCGTGTTGTCTGAAATGTAGTCAATTTTCTTTCATAGCCCAAGTTCATTTAGAAGTTGTATCCTCTATCATCGAAGCTTAGGGTTTGATCTAAGTTCTTATGTACTTGTATTGTCTTTGATTATGAGATGGTTGGATAGCACCACCAATTTGAAGGGCATGAACTTGAGCAAACTCAGANGGGTTTAGCGTGTTGTCTGAAATGTAGTCAATTTTCTTTCATAGCCCAAGTTCATTTAGAAGTTGTATCCTCTATCATCGAAGCTTAGGGTTTGATCTAAGTTCTTATGTACTTGTATTGTCTTTGATTATGAGATGGTTGGATAGCACCACCAATTTGAAGGACATGAACTTGAGCAAACTCAGAGACAGTGAGGGACAGGGAAGCCTGGCGTGCTGCAGTCTGTGGGGTCGGAAAGAGTCAGAAACAACTAAGTGACTGGACAACAATACGAAATATATTACAGTTGATTATGATCAGCATATGTTCTCCTTATATCGCTCTTCTCAATAAATTATACCATATATACCTTGCTGCCCATATTTTGAAAACCTGAGTCACCTCTAATGCATCTCTTTTCCTCACCCATCTCTACATACAGCGCATTGTTAGGTAGATTGCCAGATACATCTCAAATCCTCATACATTGTTTCCACATTTACTACTCTAATTCATACAACTATCATATTTTGTCTGCAACAGGTGTCTCCCAACTGATACTAATGACTCCTCTCATCTGCTCAAAACTGACAATGAGATCGGGCATCACCTGCTTAAAAATCATGTATTAGCCTGTTGTGTTTAACACAATACTAAAGTTCCTTCACAGATGGTACAAGNTTCTAAATCCAGCTTAAACAGCTAGATGTTCACGGTTCACATATTGCTGAAGCCTGGCTTGGATAATTTTGAGCATTACTTTTAGTGTGTGAGATGAGTGCAATTGTGTGGTAGTTTGAGCATTCTTTGGCATTGCCTTTCTTTGGGATTGGAATGAAAACTGACCTTTTCCAGTCCTGTGGCCACTGCTCAGTTTTCCAAATTTACTGATATGAGTGCAGCACTTTCACAATATCATCTTTTAGAATTTGAAATAGCTGAACTGGAATTCCATCGCCTCCACTAGCTTTGTTCATAGTGATGCTTCCTAAGGCCCACCTGACTTCACATTCCAGGATGTCTGGCTCTAGGTGAGTGTGAACAGTCACACTTTCGTGATTATCTGATTATTTATAATTAACCATTATAAATGGTTACTCAAAAATTAATTTGGAATAAACATCACAAATATTTCCAAATATAAATATATGAAATATAATGTGTTCACCCTTCTAATTAGAAGTGCATTGCCACAAATAAAGAGACTTAAAAATGGGCTTTATTTTCTTTGTAGGCTCAATTATATCACAAATTAAAGTCAAATCTACAGTTTTTCTCCCTCACAATTTAATATATAAGTAATTGTACTAAAATTTGACTATACTAGTGATGTTTCTTAGTCCTGCTTATTCATCTGTAGAGATTCTTTCCCTACATTATGACTCAGATGAGTCTGCTTAGTTTTGTTATGTTTGATATAGCTATGTGAGAAAAATATTTATGAATAAGATTTGAGTTGTGGCTTGTTGCACATATCTAAACCAGCACTTGTCAATTAGACTCTAATTAAAAGTGATAAATAATTGCAGTGAAAATGTCCAAAGATATGATGCTAGGGAAAATGTATATATAGGTATTCCATGGCTCAACACAATAAAATAAACATTAATGAGGAGAACTGAACATTGTAAAATCACTTAAAATTTCTGAAAGATCTACTACAATATTTTCCACTAATTTTCTTTAATAAAATATCTGTGGAAGCTGATTCCCAGATCAATCACATAGTTTTAAGCTTCAA
The DNA here is from genome assembly GCA_006410615.1 of Neotragus moschatus. NCBI lineage: Eukaryota > Metazoa > Chordata > Mammalia > Artiodactyla > Bovidae > Neotragus > Neotragus moschatus. The sequence continues at coordinate 902,784 of SJYA01003257.1, read as the reverse complement.
ACAAGGTTTCACCTTGAATATTAAAAGTCTCATAAGCAGATGATTGATAACACTAGGTTAAGTCATCCATGAAAATTATATACCCAAGATCTAAATGAGAAGAAACAGTTTCAGAGAAAATAAGACAAAGTATGTCTCTTTTAATTAATTTTCTTCTTATATAGGTTTGTATTTGAGTATCTTTCAGACTTGTCTTTTAAACTTTTAGTCACTATAATAAGATTAACTAGGTTAGGTGACCTGCCTATTGAAATGCAATAATGAATCGTGGGTTAGTATTTGTTGTTATATGCAGATGGGAAAATAGAAAAGAATAGGTCATTGGAAGCTATTAATATTACATAATCTCATAATACTATTAAAAGGCCATTAATTCTTGGTCTAGCTAAAGTTTTTCCAACTTTGCTTTATTCAAAACCCAAGTTCATAATTTTATCAATCTTTTCTATCATTTTTTTATTCTTTATTTTATTTGTTTCTGCTCTGATTTGTTTACTTCCTTCACTACTAAATTTGAGGTTATTTTGTTCTTTGTTTTTTAGTTCTTTGAGGTGTACAGTTAGGTCATTTATTTATGATCTTTCTTTTTTCTTAAGACGGGTATTTATAACAGTAAGCTTCCCTATTAGAACTGCCTTTTCTGCTTCTAATTAAAGTAAAAATTAAAACAGGACATATTACAACTGATACCACAAGAACGGGAAGGATTATTGAGAGTCTAAATCATGAAAGGATAATGAATTGAATCAAATGTTTTTTCTGTATCCACTGAAATAATCATGATTTTAATCCTTCATTCTGTTATGTGATTTATCACATTTATTGATTTGTATATGTTGTGCCATCCTTGTATCCCAGGGATGAATCCTATTTGTTCTTGGTATATGAAACTTTTAGTGTGCAATGGAATTTGATTTTTTGACAAATTTTGACTATATTTTCAACAATTTTCATCAGAGATGGTGATGTCTCATTTCCATTCCTTTTAGTAACCTTATCTAGCTTTGAAGTCAGAGTAATGTTGACTTCATAAAATAAATTGGGAGTATTTCCTTTTTTTTTAATTTTTTGAAAGATCTTGAGTAAGACTTGAGTTAATTCTTCTTTAAATGCTTGATAGAATTCACCAGTGAAACCATCTTGTTTTTCTTATTTGGAGTTTTTTTTTTTTTTAATAACCCATCCAGTTCCCTTATTAGTAATTAGTCTATTCATATTTATATTTCTTCATGAGTCAGTGTTGTTAAGTTGTATGTTTCTATGAATTTCTATCCATACTGAATATGAATGCATGCATCTTAGTTTAAAGAAAAATGGATCTCAGGAGCAGGATAAAAGGAAAATTGTTTTAAATAAAACTGAGAAGAAAATACTGTAATCCTAAAAATCTGATACTTTAAAAATTGCATGTATCTTTATAAAAATAAAAGTGGCAGATTATAGTGTTGCTGTAATGTGTGGGGGAACTAGTGGCTTCAATCTCTGTATTACCTTGGCCGTGTCACCTGTCTTCCCTGAATTTCTGTTTGCTCACAAATAAAATATTTTTGCTATGAGTATTAGATGAGACAATCAATGCAAAAATACAATATATACTGTGAAATGTGATCCAGTGTATGACACTTCAAAATACTACACTTTATCATCATCAGCTAGTATTTATCAATATAATTCATTTTTAGATTTTAATGGCTATTTTGTCACTATTTAAAATCTCCATTATATATTTTTTTGAGAAATTGTTAGTAATCTCTTAAGTAAATATTAAATATTTACTCTGTGATTTTAAGGGAGAATTTGGAAATAACTTCTAAGCTTTTATCATTTCAAAGGATTTATGTTAATGATAGTCATCATAGATAATGTTAAAAGGATAGTCATAGTAGTTGCTCACATGTTTGTGTGGAGGGAATTGAAAATGCCAAGTAACTCTTTGCAGAGTATCTTCCACTCTACCACCTGTTAGGTCTGAGGGAAGATAAAAAAGAGGATACCTTATTCTATTGTAGCTTTTTTATTTAGAATTGTATTTATTAAGTTGAAAGCACAGAAGTAGAAGATAGTTTATTTTTCCTATATTTCTGAGGGATAAAGGATGGGAACATTTCTCTCTGGATCTATAGAGCACAGGAAAGGAGAGAGGCTTTTAATCTCTATTCATGGATGTAAAACCAACACTAGGGCCGTTCTAAGAATTAATGGAGTTCAACAATAGCTAAATCACTTATATTTTCGTCATCTTTACAATTCCAAAGGAAAGGTAAAATGAAAGTTTAAAGACTTATGATTGTTTTCTTCAAAAATTCTTCTTGCTTAAATCTTGGATGATTTTAAGTTGTTTTTGTTTTAATGTGTAAAGATATTCTCATGGGCACTGTTTCTGTTCATGACACAATGGTGGACACAGAACGTAGCACCAATGCATTGAACTATCAATGGAGGGGATGACGTGATTAGATAAAAAATGACACATGTTGGTTTCAACCTACTAGAGGAAAATATAGAATTTAGAACTCATGATTTAATCATATCTAATTTGGGAAAAAAATGAATGAGGACCTTTTTCTACAATAAAACACTGAGGATGAGGCAATCTTCAAAAACATTTCTCCCTCCTCATTTTCTAATCCTAGGGATGCAGGTGTTTACATATCATATTGTGGCAGAGAGAACTGGTAGATCAAGAGATGGGAAATTATTTTAAATTTTAAATTGACAACATCTTTATCAAGTACCTCTTCATTTTCAGACAATACTTAATTCTCAAGGTATGGTGTAGTGTGGGATATACTATATAGTCAAATAATGTCCTGCTTTATTGGGCAAAAGGCTTTTTTCTAACTTCATGTTGCCATATGACTCCTCTAAAGGTCACAGATACAGGAATAAATGTATCTTAGCACTCTTCACATCAAGTACTATGAAGTTTCAAATGTGTTTTGCTATTTAAACAGGTACAAGATTTTTAAAAAAAATCTTTATAATGCTGTATATATATATATATACACACACACGATATATATATAATGTGTGTATATGTATATATATATATATATATATATACATATATATAGACACTACTGTGCTTAGTCTCTCAGTCATGTCCAACTCTTCACAATACCATGGACTGTAGCCCACCAGGCTCCTCTGTCAATGGGATCCTCCAGGAAAGAATACTGGAATGGGTTGCCATGCCCTCCTCCAGGGAGTCTTCCCAACCCAGGGATCAAACTCAGGTCTCTGGCATTGCAGGCAGATTCTTTACCTTTTGAGCCACCAGTGAAGACTACTAGAAACACAATATAAGCTTTAATAATATGATAGCCATATAGTTTATGGAGAAAATAGAGAAAGTATCAAGCAGTATTAGCATGAACAATAGCAAGCCTGTGAGATAGGAACTCTAGTTAGATAGAGTTCATAGGTATAATGTCAAATACTATAAAGATATAGACTCAGCTCAGGGGTTTTCTTTGGCATGATACCTATCTTGACGCCTCCATTCATCCCTCGCTGCTGCTGCTGCTGTCACTTCAGTCGTGTCTGACCCTGTGCAACTCCATAGACAGCAGCCCGCCAGGCTCCCCCGTCCTTGGAATTCTCAGCACTGGAGTGGGTTGCCATTCCATTCATCCCTTAACAGACAGTATAATGGAATGGCTCTCCTTTGGTGTTCCAACAGCCCTGACACTTCTATTACAGTATTTCAAATAATTTATTGAACAAAATTTTCTCATGTTGTTCTTTAATTCATTTGTCAGCCCTTGAGTAAAAAGCCAACTGACACACAGAAAGCCAATCTAGAGCTCCTGATATGAGTTATCTTCACAAAGACCTAGATNGAGTCTGAGTGAACTCTGGGAGTTGGTGATGGACAGGGAGGCCTGGCATGCTGCAATTCGTGGGTCGCAAAGGGTTGGAGACGACTGAGCGACTGAACTGAGCTGAACAGCTTTTTTATCCACTGAGTTCTTGGCTCACTCAAAACAGCTGATGAAAAAAGCAGCCAGTTGACAGGGATTAGAATTCAAACATGTCTCACCAAATGGACTCTCTCTCACCAAGGCTGATTCTATACTGTAACTGATTCACAGCCAATTTGCTCCCCCGAAATGCTCAATGTATACATATGTGTGACACTATGCAAAATACTGTATCCCTACATTGTGTGTGTGTGTGTGTGTGTGTGTGTGTGTGTGTGAGCCACTCCATCACAGAAGGCTTGATGCTATCTGGGGCTCTGTCTAGGAAATAAGTGGATTCCTTCTTTAGAGCGCACCAATAACTCTTTCATCATCTCTTCTCCACTTTCTCTCTCTTCCTTTTGTAATCAAAAGGAATCTTTTCAGGGAATGGAAATTGGCAATAGAGGAAGACTTACTATCAGCTCATATGTTTCTCTAAAACCTATTGCCTAGAGTTTCCAAAGACCTCAGAGGCTTAAAACCAAAATAGATGATTATATTTCCTCTTTGACAAATTATATTAATTACCTGAAGCAGTGGTCATGGGATTGACAAATTCAGGACTGGATGAAAGATATAAATATCAGGGAAAAAAAATTAGTTTAAATACCTATAAATGTATTCTGCCTAAGACATACAGTTTTTTTTTAAATTTTACCTGAGTAAACCTGAACACTTTTTAAAATCTCTTTGAGCTTCACTTAACTTATCTTGGATAGAGAGCAACTGGGCCCATGATAGCAGTGTCTTAGAACTGTCATGATTATTAAGTGGCATGCCTATAAGTAATTCAGTATAGCAGCTACCTCCTTTTAAATATTGTCCAACATATTTTCACTATGCCTAAGCCATGTACTTTTATTCAAATTATTTGTAAAGACAGTTAAGAAGAGAGAAACTCTGTGCACTTTCCCTACAGTGGTTCTCAAACTCTTAGGGCTACCGTCAGTGTACTTGGAACATTGCATGTCAACAGTAATTTCAGAAAACATCTTAACAATAACTTAAGTTCTTAAAGACCTTCAAAAGTGGGGCTGCCAGCTACCACACCTAAGGAACTAACTAAATTGACAGCAATCCCAAGGAGAAAGAGCCAGGTTAATGTTCTCTGCCAGGAATCTTTGCCCCTGCATTTCAAAACTCTGTGGAGGCTGCAGCTGTGACAGCCTTGCGGGGACCGCTAAGGCTTCCTAATGTTGCAAGAGCCCCTGCTGTCCTGTCATGTCACATGCCAGAAATAAAAGCTTTCCCTTGTGCACTTTCTCAGCAAAGCTCTGTGGCCTTTGAATTTCAGATGAAAGCAGAGACAAATGCAACAATGCATGTATAGTCGCTTGAGGACTAAAACTGTTCTTGAAATCTTAAGAGCTCACAATTGTAAAATCTGAGTACAAAGGGGCCCCAAAATTTCAAGNATGTCACATGCCAGAAATAAAAGCTTTCCCTTGTGCACTTTCTCAGCAAAGCTCTGTGGCCTTTGAATTTCAGATGAAAGCAGAGACAAATGCAACAATGCATGTACAGTCGCTTGAGGACTAAAACTGTTCTTGAAATCTTAAGAGCTCACAATTGTAAAATCTGAGTACAAAGGGGCCCCAAAATTTCAAGTTTCTTTGGTTATGCATTATTGCTGAAGTATATAAATAATTTTAATGCTGCCTTGGGTATGTGTGTGTTTTCACAAGAGTGCATGCGTATGGTTGAATCTCAAGGATGTTTTGTGTTTATGTACCTGCTATGACCACTGAACATTCAGAATGGAGACTCACACAACTTTGGGGATGGGGAACCCTTTCAAGATCATCTATTCGAGCTCCATATTTAAAAGTGTGACTAGACAATAGTGATGCAAAATGTTATCAACAAAGCGAGCACTCAAAGTTAGCGTAAATACATTCTGCATAAAAGTGAGTGAAGTTGCTCAGTCGTGTCTGACTCTTTGTGACCTCATGGACTGTAGCCTACCAGGCTCCTCCATCCATGGGATTTTCCAGGCAAGAATACTGGAGTGGGTTGCCATTTCCTTCTCCAGGGGATCTTCCTGACCCAGACATTGAACCTGGGTCTCCTGCATTGTAGGCAGATGCTTTACCGTCTGAGCCACCAGGGAAGTCCTTTCTAGACAGAATATCAGTAATTGTGATGTCTCAGATGGTAAAGAATCCACCTGCAATGTGAGAGACCTGGGTTCGATCCCTGGGTTGGGAAGATACCCTGCAGGAGGGCATAGCAACCCGCTCCAGTATTCTTGCCTGGAGAATTCCCACGGACAGAGGAGCCTGGAGGGCTACAGTCCATGGGGTCACAAAGAGGTAGACACGATTGACCAACTAAGCACACAGCACAGGGGTGTTCTATTCCTTCTGCCTCCTGCTTGTTCTCATTGGCTACAACATTATCTCTATATACATATACACACACACATACATGCACACAAAATAAAGTGCATATCCCATATATGCCTTATGGTTTTACTTCTGAAGTTTTATTTTTTCATGTTTTTGTCTCTGAATGGAATAATCTCCTTTCTTTAAATCATTCATTTACAATAATTAATAACTTTCAATGAGCTATATATTGGAGCAACCCCTCAAGATATTTTGAAGAATAAATCATATCCGAAGTGGTATTTTGTTCTATTAGAAGAAAAGTCATCTCTTCTCTGAAATTCATATGGTATTTGTCTTTCTCTCTCTGACTTATTTAGTATTAGGCTTTAAAGTAATATATTCGCTTAGTACCAGGCTTCCCTGGTGGCTCAGATGGTAAAGAATCCACCTGCAATGCAGGAGATCTGTGTTCAATTCCTGGGTTGGGAAAATCCCCTGGAGAAGGAATACGCTGCCCAATCCATTGTTCTTGGGCTTCCTTTGTGGCTCAGCTGGTAAAGAATCTGCCTGCAATGCAGGAGACCTGAGTTCAACCCCTGGGTTGGGAAGATCCCCTGGAGAAGAGAAAGGCTACCCACTCCAGTATTCTAGTCTGGAGAATTCCATGGACAGCATAGTTCATGGCATTGCAAAGAGTCAGACACAACTGAGCAACTTTCACTTACTTCTCTCTGACTTACTTCACTTAGTATTATAATCTCCGGGTTTATCAGTGTTGCTACAAATGGCATTATTTCATCCTTTTTAATGGCTGAGTAATCCTCCATTATATATATGTACCACATCTTCTTTATCTATTCATATATTGATAGATATTTAGGTTGCTTCCATAAACATTGTAAACAGTGCTGCAATGAACACGGGGTGCGTGCATCGTTTAGAATCATGTTTTTGTTTGTTTGTNAATGGCATTATTTCATCCTTTTTAATGGCTGAGTAATCCTCCATTATATATATGTACCACATCTTCTTTATCTATTCATATATTGATAGATATTTAGGTTGCTTCCATAAACATTGTAAACAGTGCTGCAATGAACACGGGGTGCGTGCATCGTTTAGAATCATGTTTTTGTTTGTTTGTTTGTTTGCTTTCCAGATATTTACTCAGGAATGGGATTGCAGGATCATATGGTAGCTCTATTTTTAGTTAGTTAAGGAAGCTTCACACTGTTCTCCATAGTGGCTATACCAATTTACATTCCCATCAACAGTGAAGGAGCGTTCCCTTTTTCTACACTCTCTCTAGAATCTTTTTGTAGGTTATTTGACAATGGCCGTACTGACTGGTATTAGCTGATATTTGACTGTAGGTTTCATTTGCATTTCTTTAATAATTAGCAATGCTTAGCATCTTTTCAGGAGGAGGTGGGGAGGGGGGTTCAAGATTGGGAACTCATGTACACCTTAGATGAAAAAAAATAAAATAAATAATAAATAAAATAAAATAAAATAAAAAAGGAGAAGGCAATGGCACCCCACTCCAGTACTCTTGCCTGGAAAATCCCATGGATGGAGAAGCCTGGTGGGCTACTGTCCATGGGGTCGCTGGGAGTCAGACACGACTGAGCGATTTCACTTTCACTTTTCACTTTCATGCATTGGAGAAAGAAACGGCAACCCACTCCAGTGTTCTTGCCTGGAGAATCCCAGGGACGGGGGAGCCTGGTGGGCTGCCATCTATTGGGTCGCACAGA
>SJYA01003257.1:879784-894707 GCA_006410615.1 Neotragus moschatus | reverse complement strand
CATTTTCACTTTTCACTTTCATGCACTGGAGAAGGAAATGGCAACCCACTCCAGTGTTCTTGCCTGGAGAATCCCAGGGACGGGGGAGCCTGGTGAGCTGCGATCTATGGGGTCGCACAGAGTCGGACACAACTGAAGTGATGCAGCAGCAGCAGCATCTTTTCATGTGCCTATTGGCCATCTGTATGTCTTCTTTGAAGAAATATCTATTTAGGTTTTCTGCCCATTTTTTTGATTAGGGCTAGAACAGTGGAGGCATATGGGGAGTGATTACTACTTGCCCAGGGGTTTCTTTCTCACATGGTGAAAGAATCTAGAATTAGATTCTGATAAAGTTGCACAACTCTGTGAATATATTAAAATTGTACACTTAAAATGGATGAACTGGATGGTTTATAAATTATCTCAAGATTTTATTTTAAGATTGCTAAGTGCTAATGAGAAACATAAAACGAGGAAAAGGATCGGCAATAACAGGAAGGTGGGAGGGGGGAACAGTTACAGATAGGATGGGGAGCCCTCACTGAGGTGACATTTTTAAGACTTGAAAAGAGAAGAGAGTGGGCCAGGCTACCATCTGCAGGAGGAATATTTCAGGCAGAGAGAAGAGCAAATGCAGGACCTCAAGGCAAGCCATGTGTCTGGTGTGGTTGGGGACCAGCCTGTCTGCTGATGGCTAGGGCTGTACTCCCACCCTGGTGGTTGTTTGGCCTGAGGCACCCTAGAACTGGTTGGGCAGGGCTGGTTCTTGGGGGTGTGGGGAGGGAATGATGGCTTCCAGGAGGGCTCACACAAATGACTACTTGCCAGAGCTGTTGCTGCCCATGTCTCTCTGTCCCAGTCGTGAGACAGATCAGCCCTGCCTCTGCAGGGGTCCCTCCAACACTAACAGGTAGGTCTGGCATTGTCTCATGTGGTCACTGCTTTTTCCCCCCTGGGTCCTCATGTGCACAGGACCTTATAGGAGCCCTTCAAGAATGAAATTTTTTTGTTTCCTCCACTCCAGTGGAATCCTTGCCATCAAATCCCCTATATTTCAAAGCCAGATTACCTGGCGGCTTCTTCTCTTGTAGTCAGAACCCCAGACTGGGAAGCTCAACATGGGATTCAGGATTTTCACTCCTGTGAGAAAACTTCTGTGGTATAATTATGTTCCAGTTTGTGGACCACTCACCCAGTAGGTACGGGATTAGATTTTATTGTGATTGTGTCCCTCCTCCCATCTTGCAAGGCTTCTTCTTTGTCTTTGGACTTAGGGTACCCTTTTTCAGTAGGTTCCTATGGTTTATTTTGTCAGTCAGCATTTAGTTGTGACTTTGAAATTTTTGTAAGAAAGGGTGAGCTTATGTCCTTCTACTCCACTGTCTTGCCACCAAATCTTCATTAGGATATTTCTTATCTCCCCATTACAAACAAGCAAGTGCATAAAGAACTTTGCTTGACATTCAAAGCCCTCTGCTATCTGATCCCACCCTAAATACCCTCTGGATATAAGAAAACCTATACTGCAATGAAAAGTCATGCAGTTCCAAATTGTGGGGCAATAATCCTCAAAATTTTCCAAGCCAGGCTTCAGCAATGTGGGAACTATGAAATTCCAGATGGTCGAGCTGGTTTTAGAAAAGGCAGGGGAACCAGAGATCAAATAGCCAACATCTGGTGGATCATCAAAAAAGCAAGAGAGTTCCAGAAAAACATNAATTATAACCTCCTTCCTGGATCTGGTCTCTTAGATTGTGATGGTTATTTGCATAGTATAAGTAGAACGAAAGGGAAATCCTGCCAAAATTTGCAGGGCTGTATGGGTTCCCTTTTTAAACCTGCCAACTACAATGTCAGTGCCAAGAAACTACACTATTTCTCAAAGGTGGGATGTTATAATATAGTTGCTAAATTTACAATTTTGTGTATATTTTGAGATAGTTGATGACAGAGTTTGAAATGGTCTTCTGTTAACGGGATTCCTTTTAACTATATTTTTATGTAGGTGTTTTTAAATAATATGATGAAATACTTCAATGAGAAACATTTCAGGTATTTGTCTGTCCTATAATTCAATCTCTTGTTTCTTGGTGAGGAAAAATGTAAAATAGTTTCTTTTCTATTTTCATTTATTCTTTGTCTTCCTCATCATTGGAATCAGGTATAAATAGATAAAACCACATGTTATCTAAAACTAAAAACCTAAAAAACACTTATAACATTGATATATATATATATATATCAGTTCAGTTCAGTTCAGTTGCTCAGTCATGTCCAACTCTTTGCAACCCCATGAACTGCAGCATGCCAGGCCTCCCTGTCCATCACCAATTCCCAGAGTTCACTCAAACTCATGTCCATTGAGTCAGGGATGCCATCCAGCCATCTCATCCTCTGTCGTCCCCTTCTCCTCCTGCCCCCAATCTCTCATTGTATACAGTAAAACTTAAAAGATCTATACACAAGATAGCATGTATACATTAGATCAGATGTTCTGAAAATGTAGTCCATGGATCACCCTTATCAGAACCAACCAGGGTGTTTACTTAACATTTAGATGTTTTTAGCCATTAAAGTACTTCCTGAATCATATTCTCAATGAATGGGATTCTAAAAGACTATCTATCTCTCTCTATTTCTATATATTTATAAAATGGTATATGTATAGATAGATACTCACACATATACACCAAGCAGGCATATACATGCCCACTAAAATATGATAACCATTCCAGTTTTAGGGACAGCAGGGTTTGGAAGGTGAAGAGACCACACATTTATATTGACAATTATCAGGGACTATTGCTTTGACTAGGATCCTAGATAACAAAGACTTTTTTCACTATTACTATATTCTCTGTTAAGTAATATTTTAAACTGGGTTCCCATCAAGAAGAACACTCTAGACTCAGAGACAAAAAAAAAATTTTTAGTACAAATAGTTTATTTTAAAAGTGAAGGAAATGTTATTTTGGGTGGTGATTTTGTACCATGGCAACTGTGGTTCCCACCATACCTTCCATGTATGGCCCCAGGTTAAAGTCGGCTGCAAGATGAAAGTGCACAAGACTGGGAGGCAAGAGCAAAGGAGCAGCTATCATGCTTAGGAGGCCAGCAGAGAATGNTGAAGGAAATGTTATTTTGGGTGGTGATTTTGTACCATGGCAACTGTGGTTCCCACCATACCTTCCATGTATGGTCCCAGGTTAAAGTCGGCTGCAAGATGAAAGTGCACAAGACTGGGAGGCAAGAGCAAAGGAGCAGCTATCATGCTTAGGAGGCCAGCAGAGAATGCCGGGCATTTGTGTGGCTCTACCAAGTTTCAGGGATCTATTGGGTCACTTTGGTAGTGAGTGCCAATAGCTAGGTTTTCACCTCCTGCTGATCCCATGGTATCTCTTCTCCAGCCTTTCAGAATGTGGGATACATTTTGAATGTATACAGTTGTGTGGTAAATAGCTCCAGCCTTTTCTGTGAATCATCTGTGCCAATAAGGTCAGAGACAGAGTGATACAAACGTGGATTCCAGTCAGTATTCATGGATTCCACTCGGACTCTCTTTCCCTCTTGTCACATCAAACTTATTTTCCTGACTTCCAGGCTTTGCTGACATGGCACAACTTCATGTCCCCAAGTAAAGCAGAGGCAATAACCTTCCTAATCTTGTTTTCCCAGCTCTCACAACTTTGAAATTCCAATAGCTATAACAGATTCTTTCTTTGATTTCACTCATAGTGATTCTACTTTTTTAATCAAACCATATTTTATGAGACAGGGAAGGGAAGAAACCCAGTCAAGATGGAATGATCAAACATGTTGCTACTCTAGTCAATGAGATCTCAACCCTACTGGAGACTCTGGGAGTCAATATAAAACATGTCTTAGAGTTATTCCACTGTAGCAGACAAAGAGCTCCTAAAATGTTTAGCCACCTACTCTGTCAATCACAGGTTCACAGCAGCTTTCAAGGAATAATTTTCCAGAACTTCTAATCTATTACATCTACAAGCAAGCAGCCTCAGGTGGCTAGATAAGCCCTCCAGCAAAGAGATACTACTGCTGGAAGATGGAGTTTGGATGACCTGAGCAGGATAGTGGTGGCCAAAAAGTGGTGTGGGTCACTGAAAGAATAATTTATGAGAACTTTATAAGAACTAATGTTTTTAACCTCACAAAAACTCAACAAGGTATTCAGTATTATTTGAAAGGAAAAGTGAAAGTGTTAATCCCTTAGTCATGTCCAACTCTCTGCAGCCCCGTGTACTGTAGCCCACCAGGCTCCTCTGTCCACAGAATTCTCCAGGCAAGAATACTGGAGTAGGTTGCCATTCCCTTCTCTAGGCGATCTTCCCAAACCATGGATGGAACCTGGATCTCCTGCACTGCAGGCAGATTCTTTACTGTCTGAGCCACCAGGGAAGCCCCTCAGTATGATTTATATTTGCCTTATACATTAACAAAAAGGTTTGAGCTACTTAGACAAATTTCTCAAAAGTCACAGAGGTGATAAGGGAAGGAGTTAGAATATAAATCCGGATGAAAATGATTTCAAAGTGTGTATTATTAACCGCTATGATTGCTGCCAAATCTAATTCCTAATATGAAATTTTAGCAAAGTTTGTCAAATGCATTGCTAATATTTAAAAATATAATTATATCTTTATACTAGCAGAAAATAATGGCAAGATGAAGATGGAATTAATTACTTTTATAAAGTGCTGAAAAACACAATGTACTTAACAGTAAATTATCAAAAATAATATGAAACCTTTGGACTGAAAACTACAGCATACTAAGAAAAATGAAAGATCTAAATAAGAGAGTAATGTTGTTTACCTGACAATTCTTCACAAATAGATCAATAGATTCAATTTAATCCAAATCAAATTCTAGTACAATGCTATGTAGAAACTAATAGGGTGATTCTAAAACTTATATGGAAACACAAATATTTTAGAAGAACCAAAACAATTTAAAAAACAACACAACTTGGAACTTGCACCTAATTTTAAGGCTTACAAGAGAGATACACAAATTAAGACAGTGTGGATGTGGCGTCAGTATAAACTTATAAGTCTATGGAAGAATAATGGTTGTGATTCAGTCTCTAGATCATGTCCGATTCTTTGTGACCCCTGGATTATAGGCCGACAGGCTCCTCTGTCCATGTAATTCTCCAGGCAGGAATACTGGCATGGGTTGTCATTTCCTTCTCCAGGGATCTTTCCTACACAGTGATCAAACCCGGGTCTCTGGCATTGCAAGTGGATTCTCTACCAACTGAGCCATTAGGGAAGCTCTATGGAAGAATACAGATTCCAAAAATAGACTTACATACACACTGTCAAATAATTTCCAACAAACGAACCAAGGCAACATAATGCAGTAAAGAAAGGCTTTTTCAAATATGGTGCTGAAACAAATACATATTTTTAAAAAATAACCATCAATTTTTCGCTCATACTATCTGAAAAAATGTTTAAAATTATAATTCTAAGTATAAAAATTAAAACTGTAAAACCTCTAGAGAAAAAAAATAGATAAAATCTCTATGACTTGGGCAAAAGTAAAGATATTTTAGATAGGACAAACAGAAAGCATGAATTAAAAAGAGTAAATTTAATAATTTTTATTTAAATAAATTACTCTTTCAAAATCACCATGGGAAAATACGACAATAGAGTCTAGGAACACATATTCACAAATCACTTATTTGATAAGTGTCTTCCATAGGAATATCTATATCCTTGTACAACTTTTGCCACTCAATGACAGAAACAACAACCAAATGTAAAAGGTGTAATATATGTGAACACTTTTCAATTGAAAATAGATGAATAAAACTCTTGGCACATAAAAAAAGTTATGCCAAGTTAGCAATAATTAGGGAAATGCAAATCAAAACTCCTGACTGAAAATATCTCTTTATCAAAATACGAAGCAATGGAATAATCACATAGTTGGTGGAAATGTAAAATGATATCACTAGTTTCTTAAATATTAACAATACATCTATTCTAAGTTTGGTAAGAGAAATGAGGATATATGCATAAACAAAGGTATATTTTCATATTTTTTGAAGTTTTATTTCCATTTTTGAAGTTATTTCCAGCTAACATGGAAATAAATCAAGTATCTAACAAGAGTTGATTGAATGCAATATAATACTAGTCAGCAATAAAGTTACAAGGTACCCATGCAAACTGAAACATAGACGAATCTTAAAATTATGAGGCAATGTGGGAACAGTCAGATCCAAACAAATAGGACACTGTATGACTCCACTTATAAAAGAAAACTTTAAAAATAAAAACTAATACATGATGATAAAATAATGACCAGTGTTTGCCTGGGGCTGAGGATGGATTAAGAGCTGACTGCAAAGTATAATGAGGAATCTTTTGTGAATTATGAAAGAGTTCTGCATATTGATTGCAACTGTAGTTCCTCAGGTACACACATGAGTGTCAAAGCTCATATTGTAAAGCAATTAGCCTCCAATTAAAATAAATAAATTTAAATTAAAAAATAATAATGTGCATTGTAAATAGATGCAGTTTGTTATACAAAATTTATATCAGAATCAAGTTGATATAAAAAATAATTTATTCAATACTCAGTCAATGATGCTTTTATTTTTAAGTCACCCAAATTGGTCTTCAAATAGTCAAGGTCTTTTGGGAGTGCCTATTTTAAATAGTAACAATACAGCATTACCTGGGATCAGCCAGGTCTAACCTATTTAGAATCAGGCTGAGTTATTTGGATTTTTTTGTTGCTGTTGTCGTTGAGCTGTTGTGGTTGTTCAGTTGTTCAGTTGTGTCTGACTCTTTGTGACCCCATGGTTGTAGGAATTTTAAAATATATTTTGGATAGTAAATTCTTATCAGATATATGGTTTGCGAAATATTTTCTCCTGTTTTGTAAGTTGTCTTCTGATTCTTTTTTTTCCTGTACAGAAGCTTTCTAGATTGATGCAATTTCATCTGTCTATCTTTGTTTCTGTTGCTTGTTCTTTTGGTTTTGTGTTCAAGAAATCATTGATGAGACTGATGTCATGAAGCTTTTCCCTCTGTTTTCTTCTAGGAGTTTTACAGGTTCGGGTGTCATATTTAAATCTTTAATCAATTTTAGGTTGATTTTGTGTATGACATAAGAGTTGATTTCATTCCCTTACATGTTGATAACAAGTTTTTCCAACACTCTTAGTTGAAAAGACTATTTTCCCCCCATGTGCATTCTTGGAACGCTTGACAAAGATCAACAGACCACATGCGTGGGGGTATTTCTGTGTCCTCTATTCTGTTCCACAGAATATGTCTGGTTTTATACTGATTCTATATTATTTTTATTATCACAGTTTTGTAACATATTTTGAACCAGGAAGTATGATGCCACAAAACCACAAAAAGGTATCACCTCACTACTGTTCTTGTTCAGCTGCTAAGCCATGTTCAACTCTGTGACCACATGGACTGCAGCATGCCAGGCTTCCCTATCTCCTGGAGTTTGCTCAAACTCATGTTCATTGAGTTGGGGATGTCACCCAATCATTCTCATCCTCTGTCACTCACTTCTCCTCCCACCCTCGATCATTCCCAGCATCAGGGTCTTTTCCAATGAGTTAGGTCTTCACATCAGATGGCCAAAGTACTGGAGCTTCACTTTCAATATCATTCCTTCCAGAGAACATTCAGGATTGATTTCTTTAGGAAACTGGTTTGATCTCCTTGCTGTCCAAGGGCATCTCAAGAGTCTTCTTCAACACTGCAGTTTGAAAGTATTAATTCTTTGCCACTAAGCCTTATTCATAGTCCAATTCTCACATACATACATGACTACTGGAAGAACCATAGCTTTGCCCATACAGACCTTTGTTGGCAAAGTAATGTCTCTGCTTTTAAATACACTGTCTAGGTTTGTCATCGCTTTTTATCCAAGAAGCAAATGTCTTTTAATTTCATGGTTGCAGTCAACATCCACAATTACTTTGGAACACAAGAAAATAAAATCTGTCACGTTTCCAATTTTTCCCCATCTATTTCTCATGAAGTGATGGGACCAGTTGCCATGATCTTAGTTTTTTGAATGTTGAGTTTTAAGCCAGCTTTTTGACTCTCCTCATTCACTCTCATCAAGAGGCTCTTTAGTTCCTCTTTGCTTTCTGCCTTTAGAGTGTTATCGNACGTTTCCAATTTTTCCCCATCTATTTCTCATGAAGTGATGGGACCAGTTGCCATGATCTTAGTTTTTTGAATGTTGAGTTTTAAGCAAGCTTTTTGACTCTCCTCATTCACTCTCATCAAGAGGCTCTTTAGTTCCTCTTTGCTTTCTGCCTTTAGAGTGTTATCGTCTGCATATCTGAAGCTGCTGATCTTTCTCCTGGCAATCTTTACTCCAGCTTGTGAATTTTCAAGCCCAGCATTTTTCATGATGTACTGGGCATATAAGTTAAATAAGCAGGGTGACGATATACTTGACATACTCCTTTCTGAATTTGGAACCAGTCCATTGTTCTGTTGCTTCTTGTCCTGCATACAGGATCCTTAGGAAACGGATTAGGTGGTCTGGTATTTCGATCTCTTTGAAACAGTTTGCTGTGATCTACATAGTCAAAGACTTTAGAGTAGTTAATGAAGCAGGAGCAGATGTCTTTTCTAGAACTCCCTTGCTTTTTCTACGATCCAACAGATGTTGGCAATTTGATCTATGGTTCCTCTGCCTTTTCAAAATCCACCTTATATATCTGCAAGTTCTTGTTCAACTACTGTTGAAGCCTAGCTTGAAGGATTTTGAGCATTACCTTGCTAGCACGTGAAATGAGCACAATTGTACAGTAGTTTGAACATTCTTTGGCATTACTGTTCTTTGGGATTGGAATTCAAACTGTTAGAATAATTATTATTTTTAAAAAAAGGCAAATGGTGAAGAAATGGAGAGTCTTTGTATGCTGTTCATGGAAATGTAAAATTGTTCATGCTAAATGAGACATACTAAGAATTCAGTCAGTGATTATTAATAAATCAATGAAGTAGTTTTAAAAAAGGAAATGCAAAATTGTACAGCAATTATGGAAAA
This sequence comes from Neotragus moschatus, assembly GCA_006410615.1. NCBI lineage: Eukaryota > Metazoa > Chordata > Mammalia > Artiodactyla > Bovidae > Neotragus > Neotragus moschatus. The sequence goes on along the minus strand of SJYA01003257.1, from coordinate 885,647 downwards.
TAGTGCAAAGTTTTGGAAAAAGTTAAAAATAGAAGTACCATCAATCTCACTTAAATCCAAAATAACTGAAATCCAGAGATAGCTGCACTGATAACAGAATTATTCAAAGTAACTAAGATTTGGAAACAAACAGTAGATGTCCATTGATGGATGAGCAGATAAAGAAAATGTGGTATACATGGAATATTATTCAGCCTTAAAATGAGAAAATCTTGTTTATGTGACAACACAGATGAACCTGGAAGACATTATGCTAAATGAAAGAAATCAGGCACAGAAGGAAAAATACTATATGAATCAGTGTGTATAAAGTAAGTGAAGAAGTAAAACTCATAGAAGCAGAGAATGCAAAGTCGGTCTCTAGGTTCTATAGTTAGGGGAAAACAGGCATTGATGTGCAACTGGTATAAAGTTTCAGTTATGCAAAATGAATAAATTTGAGAGTTCTATAGTAAACAATATTGTGTTGTTATTGTTTAGTTGCTAAGTTGTGTCCAACTCGTTTGCTATCTCATGGACTGCAGCCCACAAGGCTCCTCTGTCCATGGGATTTCCCAGGCAAGAATACTGGAGTGGGTTGTCATTTCCTTCTCCAGAGGATCTTCCCCACTGAGGGCTTGAGACTGCATCTCCCGCATGGGCAGGGGTTCTTTACCTTTGAGCCACCAGGGAAGTCCAAACAATATTGGACTGTACACTTAAATTTTTGTAAATAAGTTAGAGCTCATGTTAAATGTCTTTGCTATAAAATCAACCAATCTCTTAAATGACAGTTTAAAATATTATGCTGCATGTTGATAGTAAAAAGAATAATATCCAAGTCTAATTATTTACTGTATCACAAAAAAAGACAAAAGAAACAAACACCTGCCTAAATAACAGCCTGACAACAGAAAAGGGGGGCATTACATAGCGTTGCACCAAAACAACGCAATTACATTTGCTGCACTGTTAATTGGTACCTATGTCATTATAATTATTCATACCAGGGTTACCAAAGTTAATAAATACTTGTTAATTGCCAAAGGCAATTTTTCACATTCTGTTTGGCAGTAACTTGCAGCTGTGGCAGAATTTTTGCAGCTTTAAAAGATCTGCTGTAAAGAGCTGCTAAGCATGTCATTTCACTCATAATTGATTTTCTCCTTCATTTTCACAACCTTCCAGGTAGAAAAAACACTGGCTAACAAATTCACAGCACCATAGGTAGAGATCTTTTCATACTATCAGTTGTGGTGCTGACATCCTATTGGGCTTCACCTAAATAATTGTGTGTACAAAGTCTTATGTGTCTATGTAAACGAATACAACTTTTCCCAAAGCACAATTACTGAATTTTAGGTTCTACTTAAATAGTACTGATTACTTTCTAAACTATTCAGCATATTTAAAGCAATAATTTCTGAATGTTCTCTTAGCTTTTTGGAAGAATTTAAATGAGAGAATTATGGATTTTAACACACGACTTCATCCTTTAACTTTGTATTTGCTGCTCTGTTATGTCATATCACAGCTATTATAGTAGTAAAGAACAGAAATAATTATGAAAGATTACAGGTTTTTATCTACATATGTATGTAAAATTTACATGCAACTATTAAATATTTACTTTGTACATGGTATGGAGTTCATTTAAAAGAGAATTAAGACATAAGTTTCTTCTCCAAGATGTTCTTATAATCTATTATCGCTTGTTAGTTCATTCAGGTTATTTGATGAACAGAAATCAAGACATAATTATATGTGCAAGAGATTTATTGGGGGCTTTGGGGAAATAAAGAAGAGAATACATGAAAAGGCAACTAGAATGTTCAAACCAGCATATAATTCTGACACTTTGAAGACATAGGGGAATGAAAAAGATTCAGTTAGGAAGTGTCTCAGACTTCAGCTTAGTTGTGAGAAAGTTTGATTAGGCAAGTAGAGAGTCTACGTGTCAGAGCTGCCTGTCAGATGAACCCTGTATCTTATAGAAATGCTCCAGAATAGTCTTTCTACCACATGAGTGCATGCTAAGTCACTTCAGTCATGTCCAACTCTTTGCAACCCTATGGACCGTAGCCCACCAGACTCCTCTGTCTATAGGATTCTCCAGGAAAGAATATTGGAGTGGGTTGCCATACCGTCCTCCAGGAGGTCTTCTCAACCCAGGGATGGAACTCACTTCTCTTACCTCTCCTGCATTGGCAGGTGGGTTCTGTACTACCTGAGCCATCTATGAAGCCCATCTCTACCACAGTAAGTCCTGGCAAAAATGCCATCCTAAATTTTCAGGAAATCTGTTGGAACTATCAGCCAACAACACAGCTCACAGTAGACCTAAACAGTGCATTTTCGTGACCACATGTCACTACTTGCAGAGCATAGATCATCTTTGTCATGCAGTCAGCAAACTGCCTCTATATATAATCCCTACTGGGTTATTTTCCTAAGGGGAAAACTTAGACAAGGGAGGGTAAAGAGAAATTGTACAAGTGTAGTTTCCATCACAACAGCTGGTTTTGGGAACAGCCAGTACTCATCCTTTCCAGTTGATGGATTCCAAATCAGAAAATTGTCAAAGGATCATAACTTTGTACTGGGGCTACTACCCTTTAAGTCTTCTGCCTCATCATTCTTCTCATTTTCTGTTTGTGACTGTATTAGTCATCAGTCTCCATAGAAGCAGACCAATAGGAGGTGATAGATAGATAAACATGTTTATTATAGAAATTGATTCCTGTGGTTCTGGAGGTGATACATCTCTTGATCCCTTGATTGCTAAAATGGGCAAATTTAATTCAGCTGACCATTATATGTACTGCTGTGGGCAAGAATCCCTTAGAAGAAATGGAGTGGCCCTCAGATTCAACAAAGGAATCCAAAATGCAGTACCTGGATGCAATCTTAAAAATCAGAGAATGATCTGTTTGTTTCCAAGACAAACCATTCAATATCACAGTAATCCCAGTCTATGCCCCAACCAGTAATGCTGAAGAAGCTGAAGCTGAACAATTCTCTGAAGATCTATAAGACTTTCTAGAATTAACGTTCAAAAAAGATGTCCTTTTCATCAGAGGGGACCGGAATGCAAAAGCAGGAAGTCAAGACAAAAACAGGCAAATTTGGCCTTGGAGTACTGAAAGAAGCAGGGCAAAGGCTAATAGAGTTTTGCCAAAAGAAGGCACTGGTCATAGCAAACACCCTATTTCAACAACACAAGAGAAGACTCTACACATAGACATCACCAGATGGTCAATAGTGAAATCAGACTGATTATATTCTTTGTAGCCAAAGATGGAGAAGCTCTATACAGTCAACAAAAGCAAGATTGAGAGCTGACTGTGGCTCCGATCATGAACTCCTTATTGCCAAATTCAGACTTAAATTGAAGAAAATAGGGAAAACCACTAGACCATTCAGGTATGATCTAAATCAAATCCCTTATGATTACACAGTGGAAGGGACAAATAGATTCAAGGGATTAGGTCTGATAGACAGAGTGCCTGAAGAACTATGGATGGAGGTTCATGACATTGTACAGAAGGCAGTGATCAAGACCATCCCCAAGAAAAAGAAATGCAAAAAGGCAAAATGGTTGCCTGAGGAGGCCTTACAAATAGCTATGAAAATAAGAGAAGCTAAAGCCAAAGGAAAAAAGGAAAGATATACCCATCTGAAAGCAGAGTTCCAAAGAAAAGCACGGGGAGATAAGAAAGCCTTCCTCAATCTTCAATGCAAAGCAATAGACAAAAACAATAGAACAAAAAAGACTAGAGATCTCTTCAGGAAAATCAGAGATACCACAGCAACATTTCATGCAAAGATGGGCACAATAATGACAGAAATGGTATGGACCATTATGTTATGGACCATAACAGAAGCAGAAGATATTAAAAAGAGATAGCAACAATACATTAAAGAATAATACAAAAAAGACCTTCATGATGCATATAACCACAATAGTGTGATCATTCATCTAGAGCCAGACATCCTGGAATGTGAAGTCAAGGGGGCCTTAGGAAGCATCACTACAAACAAAGCTAGGGGAGGTGGTAGAATCCCAGATGAGTTATTTCAAATCCTAAGAGATAATGTTGTTGAAGTGCTGCACTCAATATCCCAGCAAATTTGGAAAACTCAGCAGTGGCCACAGGACTGGAAAAGGTTAGTTTACATTCCTATGCCAAAGAAAGGCATAGCCAAAGAAAGTTCAAACTACCACACAATTGCACTCATCTCACATGCTAGCAAAGAAATGCTCAAAATTTTCCAAGCTAGGCTTCAAAAGTATGTGAACCATGAACTTCAAGATGTTCAAGCTGGATTTAGAAAAGGCAGAGGAACCAGAGATCAAATTGCTGACATCCTTTGGATTATCAAAAAGCAACAGAATACCTGAAAAAAAAAAACATCTATTTCTGCATTATTGATTACACCAAAGCCTTTGACTGTGTAGATCACAACAAAATGTGGAAAATTCTTCAAGATATGGGAATACCAGACCACCTTACCTGCCNATTGCTGACATCCTTTGGATTATCAAAAAGCAACAGAATACCTGAAAAAAAAAAACATCTATTTCTGCATTATTGATTACACCAAAGCCTTTGACTGTGTAGATCACAACAAAATGTGGAAAATTCTTCAAGATATGGGAATACCAGACCACCTTACCTGCCTGCTGGGAAATCTGTATGCAGGTCAAGAAGCAACAGATAGACCTGGACATAGAACAACAGACTGGTTCCAAATTGGGAAAGGAGTGCATCAAGTTAGTATATTGCCACCCTGCTTGTTTAACTTATATGCAGAATACATCATGTGAAATGCCAAACTGGATGAAGCACGAGCTGGAATCAAGATTTCTGGAAGAAATATCAATAACCTCAGCAAATCAGATGATACCACCCTTATGTCAGAAAATGACAAGAAAATAAAGAGCCTCTTGATGAAAGTGAAAGAGGAGAGTGAAAATTTGGCTTAAAACTCAACATCCAGAAAACTCAGATCATGGCATCCAGTCCTCTCACTTCATGGCAAATAGATGGGTAAACAATGGAAACAGTGACAGATTTTATTTTCTTGGGCTCCAAAATCACTGCAGATGGTGACTGCAGCCATGAAATTAAAAGACACTTGCTACTTGGAAGAAAAGCTATGACCAACCTAGACGGCACATTAAAAAGCAGAGACATTACTTTCCTGACAAAGGTCTGTCTAGTCAAAGCTATGGTTTTCCAGTAGTCATGTACAGATGTGAGAGTTGGACTATAAAGAAAGCTGAGCTCTGAAGAATTGATGCTTTTGAACTGTGATGTTGGAGAAAACTCTTGAGAGTCCCTTGGACTGCAAGGAAGTCAAACCAGTCAATCCTAAAGAGAATCAGTCCTGAATATTCATTGGAAGGACTGATGCTGAAGCTGAAACTCCAATACTTTGACCAACTGAAGCAAAGAATTGACTCATTGGAAAAGACCCTGATGCTGGGAAAGATTGAAGGCGGGAGGAAAAGGGAACGACTGTGAATGAGATGGTTAGATGACATCACCGACTCGATGGACATTTTCCATTCTTTGCAACACCATGGACTGCAGCATGCCAGGCTATCTTTTTCAACACCAAACCACCGAGTTTGAGCAAGCTGGGCTCAGTGGTTTGGTGTTGAAAAAGATAGCCTGGCATGCTGCAGTCCATGGTGTTGCAAAGAATGGAAAATGTCCATCGAGTCGGTGATGTCATCTAACCATCTCATTCACAGTCGTTCCCTTTTCCTCCCGCCTTCAATCTTTCCCAGCATCAGGGTCTTTTCCAATGAGTCAATTCTTTGCTTCAGTTGGTCAAAGTATTGGAGTTTCAGCTTCAGCATCAGTCCTTCCAATGA
>SJYA01003257.1:746342-878941 GCA_006410615.1 Neotragus moschatus | reverse complement strand
GCTGAAACTCCAATACTTTGACCAACTGAAGCAAAGAATTGACTCATTGGAAAAGACCCTGATGCTGGGAAAGATTGAAGGCGGGAGGAAAAGGGAACGACTGTGAATGAGATGGTTAGATGACATCACCGACTCGATGGACATTTTCCATTCTTTGCAACACCATGGACTGCAGCATGCCAGGCTATCTTTTTCAACACCAAACCACCGAGTTTGAGCAAGCTGGGCTCAGTGGTTTGGTGTTGAAAAAGATAGCCTGGCATGCTGCAGTCCATGGTGTTGCAAAGAATGGAATATAACTGAATAACTTAATTGAACTGACCTGAGGAAAAGATGGATGTCTCAGCTCAAGCAGTAAGAAAGCAAATGTATCCTTCCTCTACATTTTTGTTCCATTCAAGCCCTCAGCAGACTAGATAATGCCCACCTACAGTGAGGTGGGTCATCCTCTTTCCTCATCAACTCAAATCTAATCTACTCTGAAAACAATCAGAAATGTAGTTTTACCAACTATCTGGGTATCCCTTAGCACAGCAATTTGATGCATAAATTAAACAATCACACAGATGCTACATAGGACCTTTGTTGGTTGCTCATCTATTTTGCCTCCAGGGAGAACATGCTCTATTAATCATTTCCACAATTCCCTCTAGACCAACCGCCCTTAGCTTCCTTTTTAACATTGCTAATGATTGAGGTCTTCAGACGTCTGGATGTTAGGTGACCTCAATTTCATGGGGTCCCATAATTTTATTAGATATTCATGAGCCCAACTGTGTGCCATCTCTCCTGTTGTAACCAGTTGTCTACACTGGAGAGTTACTACTGAACTTTTTGTGAAGCTGAGTCCCCTCTCAGCAGAGTGTTCCCAGTAGCCTTGGTGAAGGCTGTGTCCTCTGGGTGCTTCCAAGGAACATAATACTCTGGTGGATTTTTTGTTTCACAGAGTATATTCATTCTGGCATTTCCACATTATTCTCTTTATTTTTAGAGTGCCTGCCAAGGCAATTTAGACGTTACTTCTTTCATTATTTTCCAGATTTCCAGGCTTCTAAGAGTGATCACCCAAGGAGTGATTTGCTCTTTGCTTTAGTTTTCAGGACCACCTTGTTAGTTAGCGATGGTGATGTCCACATTGTATTTACAGTTGGGGAAACCTAGGCTTTGAGAGACAAGCAACTAGCTTCCCAGCATGCAGTTGATTTGAAGTCGTTAGTAAAATGCAGACCTATCTAGGTCCAAAATCCATATAAAAATAATAAATAAATAAACGAAAGAACAATTTGACTCTCTTTTGTGCCTTTTTGCTAAATCCTATATCTTGCACAAGATATATGTCTTATATGCACATATATATACGTGCAATAAATCCTATATATATATACATGCACAAAAGTCAATGGATTTCTGTCCATTCTGATCAACTTGGTCATATACCCTTAACATCACATCATTAGAGTATTCTGACATCCTTAGAGTATTCTTTTGGCTCTGTCCAAACATGCACGTTAATTTCTTCAGTTTCTATACTATATAATGTGTTTCTTCCCTCATTAGGCTAAGCACGTTCCTGTTGAGATTTAACTCAAGTTATCAGTCTAGTCACAGGATGGAAGATCCGAGTAGCTTCCAAGGAGACACCTGCTGGCAAGTCTTCTGCAGCCCCTTCCAGCAGAGGAGTATGAGCTTGCATTAGGGAAGTGTGGCTATCCTCTCTGAATGCTGAGATCGGAAGAAGATCTGCTGAGCCATTCTTCAAGGATCTCACCTAGATACCCCCATTCACATTTCAGGGTCCCAGTTTTGCTAATTAGGATCCTGGACTTAAAAGCTCTACCTTGCGTGGGCATTTTTATGTCTCTGAAGCTCTGGAACTCTGTCAGTTTAGCTTCTGTTCAGCTGTTCTGGCTTTTCCAGTTCAGGTGATAAAGATGTCTTAAAGCTATCAAAGAATCTCTCTGATCTACAGTTAAACCCTAACTACTCATTAATGACCTCAGTCCCTGATTAAAACCACTTAGCAGTAATCAGCCAACTACTGGCTTTGTATGCATTGTTTCCCCTTATATATTTTCTTTCTTTTTTTTTTTTTAAGTTTAAATTTTTATTTTTTTAGTTTGTTTTGCTTTACAATACTGTATTCATTTTGCCATACATTGACATGAATCCTCGAATTATCAAATGTGCCAGGGGTGATTCCCCAGGTCACCACGAGTGATAATTAGGCTGTCAACCTGTGCTTTACTGAATGAGTCAGGATGGTGCCTTCTGCGAGGTGGTGAGGGAGCCAGGCTCCAAACATATTCTTGTCACCTGCTTCCTGCTGCTATTTCTGGCTCCATTTGTTCTACTTTCAGTTCAGTTCAGTTCAGTCACTCAGTCGTGTCCGACTCTTTGCGACCCCATGAATCTCAGCATGCCAGGTCTCCCTGTCCATCACCAACTCCCGGAGTTCACTCAGACTCACGCCCATCGATTGAGTCGGTGATGCCATTCAGCCATCTCATCCTCTGTTGTCCCCTTCTTCTCCTGCCCCTAGTCCCTCCAAGCATCAGAGTCTTTTCCAATAAGTCAACTCTTCACATGAAGTGCCCAAAGTACTGGAGTTTCAGCTTTAGCATCATTCCTTCCAAAGAACACCCAGGACTGATCTCCTTTAGAATGGACTGGTTGGATCTGCTTGCAGTCCAAGGGACTTTCAAGAGTCTTCTCCAACATCACAGTTCAAAGGCATCAATTCTTCAGTCCTTAATGGCACCCCACTCCAGTACTCTTGCCTGGAAAATCCCATGGAAGGAGGACCCTGGTAGGCTGCAGTCCATGGGGTCTTAAAGAGTCGGACATGACTGAGCGACTTCCCTTTCACTTTTCACTTTCATGCACTGGAGAATGAAATGGCAACTCACTCCAGTGTTCTTGCCTGGAGAATCCCAGGGACAGGGAAGCCTGGTGGGCTGCTGTCTCTGGGGTCGCACAGAGTCGGACATGACTGAAGTGACTTAGCAGCAGCAACAGCTTTTTTTATTGTCCAACTCTCACATCCATACATGACCACTAGAAAAACCATAGCCTTGACTAGACAGACCTTTGTTGGCAAAGTAATGTCTCTGTTTTTAATATGCTATCTAGGTTGGTCATAACTTTCCTTCCAAGGTGTAAGCGTCTTTTCATTTCATGGCTGTAGTCACCATCTGCAGTGATTCTGGAGCACAAAGAAATGAAATCTGACACTATTTCCAATTATTACTTGCTGCTGCTGCTAAGTCGCTTCAGTCATGTCCGACTCTGCAATCCCATAGACGGCAGCCCATCAGGTTCCCCCTTTATTCTATATATAGAATAAAATTAAAGCATCATAATGCCACAATTGAGAGTTCATCGCAGTTAGTATTTTGATAGTTTATTCTAGTGTTTTATTTAAATATTACTTAATTTTTATTTAATAGGATTTAATTGACTCCAGAGCAACTTTCACTATACTTTAAAATTATGGTGTAAGAGGAGAGGTAAAAGAGGGTCCCAAAAATTGTGAATATAATCCAGTATCTATTACTGCTTTACCCCAAATAACCAATATGGTTCCTGCCTTTTAATAAAAAGATAAATCCTTTATTTTCTCCATTCATATTTATTACACAGGCTTGGAAACAAAGGTGATGCCCAAATCATAGCGTCTTTTTTCTAATTCTTACTCTTGACTTTTCAAATTTCATTAACTTTATTATAAATTCTTTATTCATTTTCAAAAGGTTTGAATATACACTTTAATGGATCTCACCATATGTTTGTCCAGGGCTCTTCCTGGAACAGACCTGTGATAGTATGCGGTGGGGCAGAACAGAGACTCAGGAAGTATTCATAATATTTGAAAATATTTATTTTATTACGCAGTCTACACATTATTAGAAGCTTCTGTTTCCAGGATTATTTTCAACTTAGAGGACTCAGTCACAAAGTACACAGTTTCAGCTGTTAAAGACTTAGAAGCACTGATTTATCTCTGCCTCTATATGGGTTTGATCTGCATGTTAATATTTAGTGAGTCTTCAAATCTGCCATTAAAGCAATATCATTTAAATTGAGGACTTCAAGAGGCTCTTGGCTTTTTGTGGTTAGTCCATTGAGAGGAAACATAATTAACATAACTGTGGAACATAATTTCCTAAAGTACTATTACAAGGCTACAAGGCATTTGAGCTTACGAAGCCACATATGTTTGCATCAGAAGGCTCATCATCTAATCCAATAAATGCAAAAAAAGAAAATGGATGTTTTATAAGTTTTTTCAAAACTAAAAATTTGAGCATAAGAGAATCTTAAACTTTAGAATCAAAAGGAGTCTTGGAAATATTCTAGTATTTGGTGGCAAATGAGTTTCTCAAGTAACAAATCTACTTTGCTGTTAGATGTCACATGAATTTTATCTTGATAGTTTTAGCTGATACTGGTTTCAGTGACAGAAAAACTGGACAGTCATTCTTTGCTATCTCGAGGGATGCCAAGACTGACAGGTACTGAAGTCCTCTCTGTACAACTGTGTTGAGAAGTCAACCTTCCATATCCATGGGTTCTGGCCCTTATTTGTCCATTATCTACAGCTATACAGTGAAAGTCATTTTAATGTATTTTTGAATCATGCTACTCCAAATCTAAGTTATTACATTGACCTACCACTTGTAAAAAATATATATATATATATATATATACTAGCCATGCTGGTTCATTCAGAGGAGGCAATGGCACCCCACTCCAGCACTCTTGCCTGGAAAATCCCATGGACAGAGGAACCTGGTGGGCTGCAGTCCATGGGGTCGCTAAGAGTGGGACGCGACTGAGCGACTTCACTTTCACTTTTCACTTTCGTGCATTGGAGAAGGTAATGGCAATCCACTCCAGTGTTCTTGCCTGGAGAATCCCAGGGACGGCAGAGCCTGGCGGGCTGCCTGCCCGTCTACGGGGTCACACAGAGTCGGACACGACTGAAGCGACTTAGCAGCAGCAGCAGCAGCAGCATGCTGGTTCTGTTGAACCCAACGGTTCCTCACCGTAAATCCATCGCCCCAAAGACCACCGAGACCAGGTTTCGATGCAAACAGCAAGAGGATTTTATTGTACCGGCGCGCCGGGGTTCCGTCTCCTTAAGCAAGGAACGAGAACCCTGAGTGTTGTTACATGGTAGCTTTTAAGCACAAGCAAGCAGAAACAGTTTGATTGGTTACAGGTGTTGACCTTCTCAAGGATTGGTTCATTGATAACAGGTTACAACTGTTGATCAGGTGGCGCCCCTGTGGCGGGCAGTTTCTCGGAACAACAGCTCTTCTGGAAAAGTCCCGAGGAAGTTTCATAGGTTACAGAGATATGCGTGAGCTCGGGATGGGGTGCCTATGCATAGTCCTTTCCCAGTTACAGCCGAGAGGGTAAACGAGGGTTGCCCCCTCGTTTTGCCACCTGCAGGTTGTATGGGGCTGAGAAATGTAATCAGAGATAAACAGGCCACGTTTCCATGAGTCAGAGATAACCCTGGGGCAGTTTGGAAAGTCTCTTATACTAAAAAAATACATTCTTACAGTTCATTAATTTATTTATTCAGAGATCTCAAATAAAATTCACATAAATGGTTTCCAGGATCCGAAGGGGGTTGTACTGTCAAATTTGTGGTTCCATAGATAACAGTATTTGCTTAATTTCTTTTAGACAGCTAAGTAGCAGGTGGGCATCTCTTGGCTCTGACACATTTCATATTCTCCATGGTTTATTAAGTGCCAACATATTTTATCAAAAACTGCATTTCCCCTTTCATTCAATACCATGGAGACAATATTTTTGGCTTAAAAACCTAACCCTTAAATCTAGCTTAGTGCTCCCTAGTCATATATCTTCAGACATTTTTTTTCCCCTTGGCCATGTACTTTCTACTTACACAGAATGAAAATCATTTTCCCTTGAAAAGATAAAAATAACATTGGAGCTTAATAATACTTATTTTTCTGTTATCTGTAAAAATTCTTGAGCTCAAACAATGAATTCTTTTTTTTTTCATGGTCTAAGCAGTTATTTAATGTTACTGGACACTGTGAGCTTTAATTCTAAGGTTATATAATACTCTAATTATTATTGGATTTTTAAGTGTATTAATAAGAGACAATTCTTCCCTGTGTACTTGAATAATCGGTGATATCTTAATTCATCTTTTCATGGAATTAAGTTCAAGTCACATATTGAGTTATAAGACATGTTATTTTTTCCCAGTAAGAATTGCCATGACTTTTATTTGGGTATATTCCCTCGTAGCTCAGTGGGTAAAGAGGAGACCAGGGTTCAATCCCTGGATTGGGAAGATTCCCTGGAGATAAAAATGGCAACCCACTCCAGTATCCTTGCCTGGAGAATTCTGTGGACAGAGGAGCCTGGTGGGCTGCAGTCCATGCGATTGCAAAGAGTCAGGCAGAACTGAGCAACTAACACTTAAAAGTAACACAAAGAACCCTCCTATACCCTTCATCCAGATGCATTAATTGATCCATTGCTCTATTATTTCAGTTCTCTTTGCTCTGGATCAGTTGATATTAAATTGCAGATATTGTGAATCTTATACATAAAGATTTTAGTGTTTACTTCTACAGCTATATTAGAATAATCAAAGCAAGATGTTAACATTGATATTTCTATTATCTAATCTACACTCCCTATTTGCAATGATTAATTTTAAGTATCAAGCTGACTGGTCATGGGGTGCCTATATTAAACATCACTGCTGGGTGTGTTGATGCGGGTATTTCTGGATGAGATTAGCATTGTAATCAGTGACCTCAGTAAAGTAGATTATCCTCACCTGTGTGGATAGGCATCATTTGATCTCTTGAGGGCCTGCACGGAACAAACAGTGGAACAAGGAGCAAATCACTCCTCTTATACTTGTATGACTGCTAGATACAGAATGTGTCATCTCATTTTCTCTGGCCCTCAGACTGGGATTAACATTATTGGCTGCTCTTATTCTCAGGATACATCTATACAATTGACACTTGAACAGCAGTTTGAACTGTGTAGGACTACTTATACTCAAATTACTTTTCAATAAATACTACAGTAGTACTACATTATTTGTGGTTGGTTGAACGTGTGGATGCACAACTGTGGATATAGAGCAGGGAGTATAAAATTATACTCAGTATTTTCAACGTTTTTCAGGGATATATTAAAATAAATATTTTTTTTCAAGTTATATTTCAATTTTTATCAGTTGTTCCAATAAGATTCTCCATGGCTCCTTTTCTTTCCCAATCTACAATCTAGTTTAGGATCATATGCTAAATTTAGTTACGGTTCTTTAGCATCCTTTAAAATGTAGTATGTTTGCATTCTGTATCTTGCTATTTTTCATGACCTTGTTATATTTGCAAATCAGTTATTTGATAGATCATCAGTTATTTGGTAGATTGTCCACAATTTAAGGTTGTCTTTTGTTTGTTATAAAAAGATGAATCTGATGCAATTTTAGCAAAAACACCAGAAGCAATACTAACTCTTTCTTAGTATATTGCATTAGAAAACACAGGATATTGGTTCAACATATTGTTGGTGACATCAACTTGAATCATTTGGTTAAGTGGTGTCCACAAGATTTCTCCACCCTAAAATTATTATTCTTTCTCTTCGTAATTAGTGAGTTAATTATAGGGACAATTTGAGCTAGGGTAAATAAATATCTAGTTCTTCATCAAGCTTTCACTCATAATTTTAACAGTCATTTATGATTCCTGTCTGAAGCAATTATTTCTATGATGGTTGCCAAATTGATATTTTCTAGTGTTATTAGTTTGTATTATATTGCAACTAACAGCTCTTTCTTTCTTTCTAGCATTGTAAACACAATGTGATTCCTGGAGAAGGGAATGGCAAACCACTTCAGTACTCCTGCCTTGAGAACCCCATGAACAGTATGAAAAGGCAAAAANGTCTGAAGCAATTATTTCTATGATGGTTGCCAAATTGATATTTTCTAGTGTTATTAGTTTGTATTATATTGCAACTAACAGCTCTTTCTTTCTTTCTAGCATTGTAAACACAATGTGATTCCTGGAGAAGGGAATGGCAAACCACTTCAGTACTCCTGCCTTGAGAACCCCATGAACAGTATGAAAAGGCAAAAAGGTAGGACACTGAAAGGGGAACTCCCCGGGTTGGTAGGTGCCCAATATGCTACTGGAGAATCGTGGAGAAATAACTCCAGAAAGAATGAAGGGATGGAGCCAAAGCAAAAACAATACCCAGTCGTGGATGTGACTGGTGATAGAAGCAAGGTCCAATGCTGTAAAGAGCAATACTGCATAGGAACCTGGAATGTTAGGTCCATGAATCAAGGTAAATTGGAAGCGGTCAAACAGGAGATGGAAAGAATGAACGTCAACATTCTAGGAATCAGCGAACTAAAATGGACTGGAATGGGTGAATTTAACTCAGATGACCATTATATCTACTACTGTGGGCAGAAATCCCTCAGTAGAAATGGAGTAGCCATCATGGTCAATAAAAGAGTCTGAAATGCAGTACTTGGATGCAATCTCAAAATGACAGAATGATCTCTGTTTGTTTCCAAGGCAAACCACTCAATATGACAGTGATCCAAACCTATGCCCCAACCAACTAACACCCAAAAAAGAACTAACACCCAAAAAAGATGTTCTTTTCATTATAGGGGACTGGGATGCAAAAGTAGAAAGGCAAGAAACACCAGGAGTAGCAGGCGAATTTGGCCTTGGAGTACAGAATGAAGCAGGGAAAAGGCTAGTATGGTTTTCCCAAGGGAACACACTCTAATCATAACAAACATCTTCTTCCAACAACACAAGAGAAGAGTCTACACATGGACATCACCAGATGGTCAACATCAAAATTAGACTTATTCTTTGCAGCCAAAGATGGTGAAGCTCTATACAGTCAGCAAAAACAAGACCGGGAGCTGACTGTGGCTCAGATCATGAACTCCTTATTGCCAAATTCAGACTTAAATTGAAGAAAGCAGGGAAAACCACTAGACCATTCAGGTATGACCTAATTCAAAACCTTATGATTATACAGTGGAAGTGAGAAATNCCCCCCCCCCCAAAAAAAGTCACCCACTGTTTCCCCATCGATTTCCCATGAAGTGATGGGACCGGATGCCATGATCTTCGTTTTCTGAATGTTGAGCTTTAAGCCAACTTTAATAATAAATAAAATATAAATAATTAGCAGGTGCAAAATGATATCTCATCATGTTGGGTTTTTATTTCTGTGGGTGTTTCCAGTGCGCATCTTCTGCTTTTAACAATAATTGAATAAAGACTATTATTTATTATCTCATTGTCAGTCCTAAAGATGCACTCAGGAAGATTATTACATGACCTATCATTTTATCAAGTCAGCAATTCAAATCTAATTCAGATTTGAATTTTTTTCAAAAGAAATAAAGCACAGCTCTGTTTCACTAGAAAGTATCTCCTCTTGGAATTGTCTCATACACTGAGGCTTTTGTAATATGCTAAGATTTTATTCAAGAATCAAGAGTACATTTATATTTCTGATATTGCTGGGCTGTGCTCAGTCATATCTGATTCTTTGTGACCTATGGACTGTTGTAGCCTGCCAGGCTCCTCTGTCCATGGGTATTTCCAGGCAAGAATACCAGAGTGGGTTGCTGTGCCCTCCTCCAGGGGATCTTCCCAACCCAGGAATCAAACCCATATCTCCAACATCTACTGCATTACAGGCAGGTCCTTTACGCACTGAGCCACCTGGGAAAGCCCATTTCTGATATTACCTGAAAGCATTTTTCCCCTTAGTGCAAATTTTTTTCCTGATTTCTTCAATGATATGTCCAATTTTTTGCCTATTAAACATGACATTTTTTATACAAGCTTACTTTTCATTCAACTATCTGGATTTTATGGTTGAGATGCTTTATCAAGTATAAGTAAATCATGAATATTATCCAAAATTAAATTATATCCCAGAAGCCTGCTTTTCCTATATTAGGGAACTGATGAAGCTAATAAAATAATTAAAAGCTTATTTATTATGAATTCATCTATGCTTATTCGCCCCTTTCTCCTCATCATTGACTGTATTGCATCTGAACTTATATTGCTATGCTAAAGAATTTTAATGGAGTCTGTCCGTAAAAGTTCAATTTCTAGTTTTTACATATCTCATTTGCTTAATAAAGCTGTTTTGTATGCCAAATTAAAAATTCAGATTAAAAAGCAAATAAAAATAAAACAAATCCTAGATGCCATATTAGCAATAGATAAGAAAGTTTATTAACTAATAATTATTAAATATTCAGTAAGGTCCAGATATTGTTAAACATCACAGGACCCATCCCATATAGTCCTTGTGTGCTTTTACTATTTATTGTCTGTAGTAAGCTTGTTTAGTTCAGTTCACTTCACTCAGTCATGTCCGACTCTTAGCAACCCCATGGACTGCAGCATGCCAGGCCTCTCTGTCCACCACTAACTCCTGGTGTTTATTCAGAATCATGCCCATTGAGTTGGTGAGGCCATCCAACCGTCTTATCCTCTGTCATCCCCTTCTCTAGCTTTTAATTTTTCACAGCATCAGGGTCTTTTTAAATGAGTCAGCTCTTCGCATGAGGTGGCCAAAATATTGGAGTTTCAGCCTCAACATCAGTCCTTCCAATGAATATTCAGGACTGATCTCCTTTAAGATGGACTGGTTGGATCTCCTTTCAATCCAAGGGACTCTCAAGACTCTTCTCTAACACCATAGTTCAAAAGCATCAGTTCTTCAGTGCTCAGCTTTCTTCATAGTCATGCATACATGACCACTGGAGAAACCATAGCTTTGACTACATGGACCTTGGTTGGCAAAGTAATGTCTCTGCTTTTTAATATGCTCTCTAGTTTGGTTATAACTTTTCTTCCAAAGAGTAAGCGTCTTTTAATTTCATGGCTGTAGTCACCATCTGCAGTGATTTTGGAGCCCAAAAAAGTAAAGCCTACTACTGTTTCCACTGTTTCTCCATCTATTTTCCATGAAGTGATGGGACCTATGCAATGATCTTTGTTTTCTGAATATTGAGCTTTAATAAGCTTGGGGTGACAGCAATTACTATAAAATATTTTATAACAATGAAACTTCTAATTCATGATTTGCCACATTCTTGCTATGGTCTCTTTAATTGGAGCTATACATTTCTTTTTTTTGAAATAAATGCATTTTCAAACTTAGTGGTTTTGTATGGAAATTCTTATTTATACAGAACTGAATTACCAGATTCTTAATAAAGGAAATATCTGTGTCATGCACATGCTACCGGTATGTCAAGGGTTGGGAGTATATCATCATAGTCACTTAAAGACTCTGGTATATGGAAGCCTATGTGTGCTTCCAAAACCACCTCAATATAGGAAAAGTATATAACAAATCACCATCTGACTCACAAAGTTTTCTTCCTAGAAGAGACATTTATCAATTGCATCAACATTTTATCAGCTACTGCAGGTAACATGGTTATGCCTGATTTTAAAAGGGGATGATGAGAGACATTGCTATCATGTCTCCAAACAGAGATAGCTGGAAATATTTGGTAAACATCCCTACTATCACATGCATAAGAATTATTTTATAAATATCTGTTGTCTCATTGTGTTGTACAATTTCAATAAAACACATTTAAAATGACACTAACTTTCAAAATGGTTCAAGATCTTACATTCAAGTGGATTTTGTAAAACGTCTTATAGTAAATGAAAGAAAAACATCACATTAAAAATTCAGCTGACAAACTGAAATCTAATACTTTTCATTTTTATGTTAAACAGTGTAATTTATCTGCATGTATTAGTTTCTAATTCATATTTGATTTTACAACCTCTTCTGTGTATCAATGAGTTAACTTCCCTTAAATTACTATATACTACAAAAAATATAATTCTAACATATCAAACACAAAAAATTTAAAAATAACTGATCCTCCGAAGTTTATATTCAACATAACAGTACTTTTTTCCCAATGTACTTTCTTCCAGACTTTCATCAAGAAACAGAATATATATTTTTAAAAGATAGAATATTATCAAAGATTCAACTTGTATTTGCTTTATTTTCTTATTTGTACTATATTAATTTTTGTTAGCATTATGCTTAACTGATTCTTCATATGGAGACACAATAATTTATTTAATCAATGTTTAAATGTTGCTTACAAAAATTTATTAGGTAAGTAGCACTAAAATAATTACAAAATAGGATATGCTTTTGGACTTTTCTTTTATTCTGAGGGATGGAATCACAGCATAATTCAAAGATGACCACAAATCATAGACTATGATTTACCTAATTCTGTGCATCTATAATTCATAAAACATTACTTGACAGATGAATAAATAACTTAAATCTTCCCATCTAAATGAGTAGGATATAATACCTCTTGTAATTTATTTTTATTTCTCTTGTAATCTACCCCCAGAAATTGCATCTCTTATTTCAATATCTGTTTGTTTTTATTAGATTCAGGACATTTTAATAATATTTTAGACACACTTTAATCTCTATAAAAATAGATACATGACAAAATTATGTCTTTTTTTCTTTTTGGACAGGTAATAAGATTCTGATAGCCTTAACATGACCATTCAACATTCTTAAAGACACTTGAATTAGTAAAATGTTTTAAAGAATTGAAACAGTTGCAATTTTTTAGTTTATCTATTCATCAGTTATTCGTTTAATAAACATTTTTGAGCATTTAATATGTGTCAGACTCTATATGAATGATTGTAGGCAAAAAGTAAATTATAAGAAGTTCATATTGTGGAGAGGAAGTAATAAGAGGAAAAAGTTCACAATTTCCAGTCAGTAGTGTGGGTGTGGAAAAGCACTGAATTCTGAAAAGCAGTTTCCAGCTATGTAGCTATAGTAGCCACTAACCACACATGCTATATAAATGTAAATTCATGTAAATTAAACTTAATTAAAATTTAAAATGCAATGATTCAGTAACACTAAACACCATTCAAGCACTCAATAAACACATGTGGCTAGGGTCTATTATATTGGCAGTGAAGACTGCAGAACATTCCCAGTAATCATGTATGGATGTGAGAACTGGACTATAAAGAAAACTGAGTGACAAAAACTCATGCTTTTGAACTGTGGTGATGGGAAACACTCTTGAGAGTCCCTTGGACTGCAAGGAGATCAAACCAGTCCGTCCTAAAGAAAATGAGTTCTGAATATACATTGGAAGGACTGATGCTGAAGCTGAAGCTCCAATACTTTGGTCATCTGATGCAAAGAACTGACTCATTGGAAAAGACCCTGATGCTGAGAAAGGTTGAAGGCAGGAGGATAAGGGGGCAAGGGAGGATAAGATGGTTGGATGGCATCATAGACTCAATGGACATGAGTTTGAGCAAGCTCCGGAAGTTAGTGATGGACAGGGAAGCCTGGTGTGCTGCAGTCCAAGGGGTCGCAAAGAATCAGACACAATTGAGCAACTGAACTGAACAGAACTGAACCGTTTNTGAGAAAGGTTGAAGGCAGGAGGATAAGGGGGCAAGGGAGGATAAGATGGTTGGATGGCATCATAGACTCAATGGACATGAGTTTGAGCAAGCTCCGGAAGTTAGTGATGGACAGGGAAGCCTGGTGTGCTGCAGTCCAAGGGGTCGCAAAGAATCAGACACAATTGAGCAACTGAACTGAACAGAACTGAACCGTTTCTATTCTACGTATGGTCTAAAATATAAGTCATGTTGGAATGAGCCTAAGTTGATACTTACTCCCATATCTGCTTTCCTTAACTGTTGATGGAAAGAGAGGGACTTTGTAAACTTGAGTAAACACTAATTCTTTTTCTTTCCTTTATTTTTTTCTCTTGATTTTCTTAATTTATCTAATTTTTAACAATGTATTGGATAAAGCTAAATAAATTGGTAATTTTAAATTGCATTATTCTGTCTCATCAGATGTGAAGATTTCTACTCCTGTTGGAAACAAATTTGATTTAGGTAATCTCTAGAATGTAAATGTGTACTAAGTCGCTTCAGTGGCTTTCGACTCTTTGAGACCCCATGGACCCTGCAAAGCTCCTCTATCCACGGGATTCTCCAGGCAAGTATACTGGAGTGAGTTGCCATGCCTCCACCCTCATCCAGGTGATCTTCCTGACCCAGGAATCGAGCCCACATCTCCTATGTCACTTGCACTTGTAGGTGGGTTCTTCACCATTAGTGCCACCTGGAAAGTTCAGTCTCTAGAGTAGACTAGATATTTCAAATGTGGAATGCAAAACAACCTTCCAGGCATGGCTTTGTGGGAAATCAGGAAAATCCATATTATTTTCAGTAAAGTAAATCTATCTGTCCTCTTGTACTGGAGCGCCTTTTCCTCAGAGACTGCTCAGTTCAGTTCAGTCACTCAGTCATGTCCAACTCTTTGCAACCCCATGGACTGCAGCATGCCAGGCTTCCCTGTCCATCACCCAACTCCCACAGCTTGCTCAAACTCATGTCCATTGAGTCAATGATGCCATCCAACCATCTCATCCTCTGTTGTCCCCTTCTCTTGCCCTCAATCTTTCCCAGCATCAGGGTCTTTTCCAGTGAGTCAGTTCTTCGCATCAGGTGGCCATAGTATTGGAGCTTCAGGTTCAACATCAGTCCTTCCAATGAATATTCAGGACTGATCTCCTTTAGGATTGGCTGGTTGGATAACCTTGCAGTCCAAGGGACTCTCAAGAGTCTTCTCCAACACCACAGTTCAAAAGTATCAATTCTTCAGTGCTCAGCTTTCTTTACAGTCCAACTCTCACATCCATACATTACTGGAAAAAACCATAGCTTTGACTAGATGGACCTTTGTTGGCAAAGTAATGTCTCTGCTTTTTAATATGCTGTCTAGGTTGGTCATAACTTTTCTTCCAAGGAGCAAGCAAGCAAGCAGAGACTCCTCAGGTTCGTGTTATTCAGGCACACATCAGGTCTAAACAAGCATTTATTCATCCAGAACACAGTGAGGAAGATTAGGAGTGTTGGTTCAATGGAATCAAGACCCTGGTATGAATAGTTATTTGGTCCTCCAAAGGCAAGCTGCTTTGAAGGCTTCCAATACCAAGGCAAAAAAGGTAAACTTAAGGTTTTTATTCTAAATTCATCTTGGATTTGATCTGTAAAATCATCATTTCAGTGTTAATATTATGCCACAACATAGTAGTTGATATGTTCCAATGTGTAGCAATGGGAGATGAATATTGAAATGACAAAAAGAAAAGAAAATATGTAAAAAGAAAGGCGTTGGAAAGAGTTGAAGAGGAAAGAGATCAAATTTGTTGGTTTGAACACAGTATGGACTATTGAAGCTCTATTATTCTGTGGTTCAACCACATAGACAATATATCATCTCAATGATGATAGAAATTTGGGATGTACAGTGTCTAGGGCTTAATTGTCAAAATTGTCAGTGAGTGGAAATGGGTGACAGTAGATTTCTTGATGACTTAAACAAAGAAGGATTGATTCAACCACAGTAAAATTAAGATTAAGAACTTCCAAAGAGTTTTGGTTGTTAAGGGTTGTTTATCTTAAGCAAGTGGAAAAGTACTCCAGTAGTCGTGTACAGATAGATGTGAGAGTTGGACCATAAAGAAGGCTGAGTGGTGCTGGAGAAAACTCTTGAGAGTCCCTTGGACTGCAGGCAAATCAATCCAGTCAATCTTAAAGGAAATCAGCCCTAAATATCCACTGGAAGGACTGATGCTGAAGTTCCAATATTTTGGCCACCTGATGCAAAAAGCCACCTCACTGGAAAAGACCCTGATGCCAGGAAAGATTGAAGGCAACAGGAGAAGGGGGGAATAGAGGATAAGATGGTTAGATAGCATAACTGACTCACTGGACATAAATCTGAGCAAACTCCAGGAGACAGTGTAGGACAGAGGAGCCTGGTATGCTGCAGGCCATGCAGTAGCAAAGAATTGGACAATACTTAGCAACTGAGCAACAACACAAAAATTCCTGTCTTAAAATTAATGATAAGGAGCCTGAAATTTGCAGATAGTCTCTAGACTTCTACAACTCTGGGATATGAGAGAGAAAAGTGTTCTCATTTTAAAGGAACATAAAAAGTCTGTCTTAAGGGAAAAGTGCCCCTCTCCCTAGAGGATGCAGTTGTAGCTAAGGATTGAAGCAAGCAGGTAGAGATTACGTATGATAAGAGGAGGGAATGTAGACAGGATTACTGCAAATGTTAAATGTGCTGAGAACTATGGAGGGAGAGTTGAGAGCTGTTCAGTTCAGTTCAGTTCAGTAGCTCAGTCGTGTCTGAATCTTTGCGACCCCATGGACTGCAGCACACCAGCCTTGTCTGTCCATCACCAACTCCTGGAGCTTACATAGACTCATGTCCATTGAGTCAGTGATGCCATCCAACCATCTCACACTTTGTTGTCCCCTTCTCCCACCTTTAGTCATTCCCAGCATCAGGGCCTTTGNCCATGGACTGCAGCACACCAGCCTTGTCTGTCCATCACCAACTCCTGGAACTTACATAGACTCATGTCCATTGAGTCAGTGATGCCATCCAACCATCTCACACTTTGTTGTCCCCTTCTCCCACCTTTAGTCATTCCCAGCATCAGGGCCTTTGCAAATGAGTCAGTTCTTCACATCAAGTGGCCAAAGTATTGGAGCTTCAGCTTCAGCATCAGTCCTTCCAATGAATACTCAGAATTGATTTCCTTTAGAATGGACTGGTTTGATCTCCTTGCTGTCAAAGGGATTCTCAAGAGTATTCTCCAACACCATAGTTCAAAAGCACCAATTTTTTGGTGCTCAGCTTTTATAGTCCAACTCTCACATCCATAAATGACTATATACTAAAAAACCAAAGCTTTGGTTAGACGGACCTTTATTGGCAAAGTAATGTCTCTGCTCTTTAACATGCTGTCTAGGTTGCTCAAAACTTTTCTTCCAAGCGTCAAGCTTCTTTAGTTTCATGGTTGCAGTTCACCATCTAGAGTGATTGTGGACCCAAAAAAAAAAAAAAAAAGTCTGTCATTGTTTCCAATGTTTCCCCATCCATTTGCCATGAAGTAATGGGATAGGATGCCATGATCTCAGTTTTCTGAATGTTGAGTTTTAAGCCAACTTTTTCACTCTCCTCTTTCACTTTCATCAAAACGCTCTTTAGCTCTTCTTCATTTTCTGCCATAAGGGTGGTGTCATCTGCATATCTGAGGTTATTGATATTTCTCCTGGTGATTTCGATTCCAGCCTGTGCTTCATTCAGTACTGAGATCTGTTAGAAACTCTAAAAATAAAAATCAGGACCAGAGAACAATAGACATAAGGAAGATGACTTTGGCCAAAAGGAACTGCATTTGCTCAGTGACAAGGATGGTAGAATGAGACATGGGTGGGGAAGGATTGAATCTTCTAAAGCTTGATTACATCCAGGGAGCAGGTGGAACATGGAGAAATCAGTAGAAAGAAATCTTTGTTCAGCATTCAAAATGACCATTACTGGGGTGTTTGAGCATATGGTAAAACAATAACATCAGCAACAATCACTTTTTATAAATTGCTAGTGGGCCAAAATCTTTGGGCTCTTAAACTTTCAGCTTTTTGAAATAGTAATCATCCATGTATCTAGGTGACTCAAAATTTTCCACAGTGGACTATTAAATTTTACCCTTGAGGTTATGGGAGTCAATTCAGTCAACAGTTTTGGGACCCTGTCATCTTTGGACAAATGCTAGAAAGCTGATGTGCCATGAGTAATTTAATAAAAATTTAATGCATGCCCTCTATCAAAATTATTATTCTAGTTCTTGATGTAGAAGATAAAACCTCTTTAAGCATGGAGCTAACAGTCCAGCAGTAAAACAATTAAGACAACAAACAACAAATTAAAATTAATTATTTTATCTAATTACATTTATTGTAAGTACCCCACAAAGATTTATGAAATCCAATGAAAATATACTATAGGACAAGCTGGCCTAATCAGAGTGAGGGCAGTGAGTGTCTGGGGTGAGTAGAGAGAGAAGAGAGGGAAGTTTTTTTATAAAGATATACAATTTCAGCTGAGAACTAGAAGGAAACTGGTGTGAATCAAACAGAAAGGAAGGAAACAAAGTATATTTAAGGCAAAGAAAAATTCATGTCAAGGCCCTCAGGTGAGGAAAAAAAGAAAAAAAAAAANAGGATCATTACATTTAGTTCACTAAGGCAAATATTTCCATAGTATGCTTACTCCTCCCTCCATTAAGCCTAGTTCCTCAGAACTCTTTAGGAGTTAACAGATACATTTTTAACTTGACGTTGATCTTGAACCAGGCACTACTGAACTTGAATATAAATGTGGCATGAAAAAAGTGTGTGTGTATATATATATATATAGTTAAGAATTAAAATCATATAATGATATTCAAATGTCATTGAAGGTTCACCTCTTTCATGGCTGAGTTGTATTTGGCTATCAACTTTGTTATTTCCTTTGTTCTTTTAAGATTTATCTCTTGGCTTTCATCATGCCAGGTGCTGGCAACTACTTTTTATCTACTTATTTCATTCACTCATGAAATAAATATTGTGTTTCCTGTGTTACTGGTACTTAATACACCAGTGGAGAAACAGAAATCCTTATCCTCAAGAGGCTCACTATGTTGATTTTTATTTTGTTTAAAATCTTTGTGCTATATTACTTCATTTCATGTCCTGTTCAAAATTGAGCTTTTGTCCTATATTTTTTCTGTTTTTTCCTCCGATTCCTTCTGTCTGTTAATAGTATCTAGAATTTACTGACCTGGATACTTAGATACCCATTTTTCATCTCTATTTGCACATCACACAATCTATTGCTTTATAAGGCCCTCTGAATAATTGGCCACCTGTGCACAAAACAAAACAATTTCTAAAAAAGAAAAAAAGCATATAGAAAAACCAAAACCGTGTGTACATATTTTCAAATTTGTTTTTGAAATGCTTTTAGGGAAATCTCCATTAAATCTTACGCTTCTTTTGGCATGCTGTAGCATTTCTATGGAGAAGGCAATGACACCCCACTCCAGTACTCTCGCCTGGAAAATCCCATGGATGGAGGAGCCTGGTGGACTGCAGTCCATGGGGTCGCTAAGAGTCGGGCACGACTGAGTGACTTCACTTTCACTTTTTCCTTTCATGCATTGGAGAAGGAAATAGCAACCCACTCCAGCGTTCTTGCCTGAAGAATCCCAGAGAAGGGGGAGCCTGGTGGGCTGCCATCTATGGGGTCGCACAGAGTCCGACACGACTGAAGCGACTTAGCAGCAGCAGCAGCAGCAGCATTTCTATTTGCTACAATGATGTTAAGATCCCATAATGATCCCTCTTCAGTAAAAATGCAAAAGTGCTGCAAGTTCTCAGAAACATTATTCCATTTGTTCCCAAATTAAAGAGATAAAGAATCTTTAAGAAAATTATATCTTCTAGTTGTCGTTCCTCAGAGAAGGCAATGGCAACCCACTCCAGTATTGCCTGCAGAATCCCCACAGACAGAGGAACCTGGGGGGGGTCAGGACATGGGGTCACAAAGAGTCGGACACGACAGAAGCGACTTAGCAGCAGCAGCAGTAATCATCCCTAGAGGACTGTATTCAAAGTACAGTTAGCAGGCAGTGGGATAATAAAGACGCAATACACAAAGAAATGGAGATATAAAAGGACACGTAACTACTGAAAGTTTAAAAAAGGAATAACAAAAATTGTACTTCTAATTTTAATTGTTCAAGTAACTGTTGTTTTGAATGAAGAACTAAAATGAAGACTATTTTTAATATTAGAATTATGGCTTGTTTTTATTAAAAACTATTTATGAATTCTTACATTTAAACATCACATACCAAATATTTTCTTTTGTGAGCCTAACATTTTTGTGTGCAGTGAGGCCAGCAGACTTCCAAAGTCTGCAACACACACATAAATGAAACAAGCAGACAGCACATTTTGTGACTGTTATTACCGATGAAGAATGATTTAGGAAGTTGCTAGAAACTTGTGTGTGTGTGTGTGTGTGTGTGTGTGCCAAGTCACTTCAGTTGTGTCCAACACTTTGGGACCCCATGTACTGAAGCCCCCCACGTTCCTCTGTCCGTGGGGATTATCCAGGCAATAATACTGGAGTGGGTTGCCACACCTCCTTCAGGGGGTCTTCCAGAACCAGGGATCCAATCAACGTCTCTTAAATCTCCTACATGGGCAGGCAGGTTCTTTACCACTAGTGCCACCTGGGTTAAGTTTCTGTAAATTTCACTGTTTTCAGTCAAGGATGAATTTTTTTTCCCTCTTGGATGAAGAATGCTGTATATGAAAGCCAAAGTATCAAAATTATTAAGTAATGGAGCAGAGAATGAAGTAGTGGTCAGAAAGAAACAGAATGAATTTCCCGGTGGAAGATGCACTGATTTAAAAAGGAAGACAAAGTTTGTTAAGTAACGTAAAGAAATCAAAATGAGGTTAAGCCTAGCAATCAAGGGTAGAACAGAAAGAATTATAACAGAAGACTGACTCTTAAGCTTCCCATTCTTCTGTACACTGCCTGAGAATGTTTAATAGATTGTCTCAACCTGATGAGAAGGAAAGTTTTATTACTATTTTAACAATATTTTATAACACATAGATTTAAAATATATGTACACATACCCAAACACATACATGCATGATGCTAACTTATTATTCCATTAGTATGTCAATGAGAGTATAAGTAAAGTGGTTTAGGTATTATAGACACATAGATTTATTTTGGAAGTAGTGAAATACACCAATGTAATACTCTCAAATTGTACAAAACCTGGTGGATGAAGGTGACAACCTATTTATTATTGTTTATTATTATGTATTAGAAAATGTATTATCCAGACTAAAACCTAAATGCCAGTTTGTCACTGCAAATTGAATATTACCAAGCACCGTATTTAGCACACTATGTGATTATCAATTGGTGCTGCTTAAGCTAACTCATTAGGAATTCATCTCAACTATCAAGCTACATTTAACAAATTTGAGATTATGTGAAACTCAGGAAAATTTTAAAACTTCAGGGTATTTTTTAATTGTATAAAGCATGTGATTTTAGTGAAATTATTTGAATTATTCTGAGACACTATTCTCTTCTTTGTAATAACTGCCTGCTTAACAAGATTTTCCTAGGTGTAACTATGTTCAGTTCAGTTCAGTCACTCAGTCGTGTCCGACTCTTTGCGACCCCATGAATTGCTGCATGCCAGGCCTCCCTGTCCATCACCAATTCCCAGAGTCCACTCAAACCCATGTCCATTGAGTCGCTGATGCCATCCAACCATCTCATCCTCTGTTGTCCCCTTCTCCTCCTGCCCTCAATCTTTCCCAGCATCAGGGTGTTTTCAAATGAGTCAGCTCTTGGCATCAGGTGGCCAAAGTATTGGAGTTTCAGCTTCAGCATCAGTCCTTCCAATGTTAGTTTTTATGAAAATATCTTGTCAACATTAAAACAGAATAAACATTAAAATTTTGGTAACAACATATTTCAAAGATATTTTATATTTTTGTGTTACCTTCATATTAAATGTGATACATATTTTACCATTCAAAACAAATATTTCTTTCTTAAACTCTCGTCAACTGTGGTAGGAAGCAGTCCAGTGAGAATATTTGTATACTATACTTAAAATCTCCAAACAATATTTAAAATATCTTATTTGTAAAGATTCACTTTTTTCCTCTTAAATTATTTCTTATCTATGTAAAGTTATACATAACAAAAAGTTTCCAAACTGAGTATGATATAGCTTTCAGGTGAGCCACAAATGGGTTGGTGGGCCATGAAATATCAATGTTTATAAATTTTTACAGTAATAAAAATTCAAAATTATTTTAACAACCATTCAAAATTCTACACCAATTGTAATAACACTTGTTTGGCTTGTTCTGTAAAATGACTACATTTAATCATCTTTTCCTTCTCTGGGCATAAAAGATTTAATACATAGCCCCAGCAGTTAGATTTTTCTTTTCTGGGATCACACAGCACCCAAAATTGATACTATTTTTCAAACACTAAGAAAGTGTGATTGTCATTTTAGATATGGCAGAAAGCAAAGTTCTATATCTTTCCAGCAGGTGTAAAAGATGTAGTGCTTATTTTTATCTAAGTAATTCTAAATTTGTCACAATACATTTGTAAACAGTTTACATATGACATATCTTTCTCAATAGCACTAGTAATAGTATTTGTTATCACATGCTTCTATACAAACTATAACTGATTATGGTGACCGATTTTTTTGTATTTGATGTTAACAATTAATGAAATTCTTTTTCATGATGGATTTATCTTATGAATTACTACCTGTTTTCCAAAATACCAAACAGTGCTTATTTGTAAAAATACTACTCGAGAATTTTTCAACTTTATCATTTACAAAAGGGGAACTTTCTATCTCCAGAAAATTACTTCTTCAATATACAACTTATATTTTTGTTAGTCGCTAAGGTGTGTGTCGGACTCTTTTGCAACCCCATGGACTGTAGCCCACCAAGTTCCTTTGTCCATGGGATTCTCCAGGCAAGAATACTGGAGTGGATTGCCATTTCCTTTTCCAGGGGATCTTCCTGACCCAGGGATCAAACCTATGTCTCCTACATTAGCAATGGATTCTTTACCACTGAGTCACCAAGGAAGCTCACAATTTATATTATTTAAAAAAATTATAGAATTAAATGAAAATTAATATAAAATGTTTCCTATACTGGACACCAGAATAAAGGGTATTATATGTGAGGGCTATCTCAAATTTAATATATATTCTTCAGTATGTTTTACTTTCATAGTGTAAAGGTTTTATCTGTCTGAAAAAGTTAAATAATGCAGTAGTGCCAACCAGACCACCAATACTTGATGGGGGGAAAAAAAAGTTGAACTCGTTTTAGCTCTTTTTTTTTTTTTTTTTTAATTCAGATTAAGAAAAACTATGCTTCTATGAGATCATTTACTGCATTTTCAGATCAAGAGCAAGAAGCTGTTTGGAAAACACTGCAATCAACAGTTAAATTGAAAACGTCTCACATAGATGCAAAATTGCTTATTTTCCCAGCTGACTTGCAATTTTCAATGCTATGTTTCACACCAATTCATCAAAGAAATAAAACATTTACTATTGAAAGAAACTCTTATAACATGAAATGGCAACACGCCAGATGACATAAAGACAACGCAAACCCAGAAGATTATTAGATTTAAAAAAAATATTTATTGCATATAGGACAAGTTTGCAGATGCTAGTCCCCATGCACAGTTGACAGTACTAGATGTAATATTTTATGAAAAAATATCTGAAAGAAATGTATCTGTAGAGTAGAAATATGTAAAAAAAAAAAAAAAAACCTTCAAACAATTATTGAATACTTAAAAAAAGATATTCTGGAAACTAGCGTTACTATTTGCAATGATGGTGCTCCTACCTTGAGAGAAGGGAGACATGTTTATCTCTGCAATAAGAAAACACTGAGATGCAAATAAAACACGGCTTTAGTCACAGAGAAGCTGGAATGTTAGATCCATGAATCAAAGTAAATTCAGTTCAGTTCAGTTCAGTTCAGTCGCTCAATCTTGTCTGACTCTTTGTGACCCCACGAATCACAGCACGCCAGGCCTCCCTGTCCATCATCATCTCCTGGAGTTCACTCAAATTCACGTCCATCAAGTCAGTGATGCCATCCAGCCATCTCATCCTCTGTCGTCCCCTCTTCCTCCTGACCCCAATCCCTCCCAGCATCAGAGTCTTTTCCAATGAGTATTGAATGTGGTCAAACAGCAGATGGCAAGAGTGAACCATGACACTTTAGAAATCAGAAAACTAAAACGGACAGGCATGGGCAAATTTAATTCATATGAATATTATATCTACTATGGACAAGAATCCCTTAGAACAAATGGAGTAGCCCTCATAGTCATTAAGAGTCTGAAGTGCAGTACTTGGATGCAATCTCAAAAACGACAGAATGATCTCTGTTCATTTCCAAGGCAAACCATTCAATATCACAGTAATCCAAGTATATGTCCCAACCAGTAATGCTGAAGAAGCTGAAGTCGAATGGTTCTAAGAAGACCCACAAGACCTTGTATAACTAACACCCCAAAAAGATGTTGTTTTCATCATAGGAGACTGGAATTCAAAAGTAGTAGAAAGCTGAGTGCTGAAGAATTGATGATTTTGAACTGTGGTATTGGAGAAGACTCTTGAGAGTCCCTTGGACTGCAAGGAGATCCAACCAGTCCATTCTGAAAGAGATCAACCTTGGGATTTCTTTGGAAGGAATGATGCTAAAGCTGAAGCTTCAGTACTTTGGCCACCTCATGCTAAGAGTTGACTCATTGGAAAAGCCTCTGATGCTGGGAGGGATTAAGGGCAGGAGGAGAAGGGGATGACAGAGGATAAGATGGCTGGATGGCATCATGGACTCGATGGACGTGAGTCTGGGTGAACTCCAGGAGTTGGTGATAGACAGGGAGGCCTGGCGTGCTGCGATTCATGGGGTTGCAAAGAGTCAGACACGACTGAGCGACTGAACTGAACTGAGCAGAAGTGGAAGAGATTAAGAAGAGGTGGCAAGAATAAACAGAAGAACTGTAAGAAAAAATGGTCTTTATTTCCCAAATAATCACAGTGGTATGGTACAGCCAGACATCATAGAGTGTGAAATAAAGTGGGCCTTAGGAAATTTTAGTACAAACAAAGCTAGTGGAGGTGGTGGAACTTTAACTGAGCTATTTCAAATCCTAGATGATGATGCTATTAAAGTGCTGTATTCAGTATACCAGCAGATTTGGAAAACTCAGCAGAGGCCACAGGGCTGGAAATGTTCAGTTTTCATTCCAATCCCAAAGAAGGGCAATGCCAAAGAATGTCCAAACTATCATACACTTGTGCTCACTCCATATACTAGCAAAATAATGCTCAGAATCCTCTAAGCTAGGCTTCAACCGTATGTGAACTGAGAACTTCCAGATGGGCAAGCTGGATTTAGAAATGGAAGAGGAACCAGTTTTCAGATTGCCAGCATCTGTTGGAATTTCAACAAGGGAATTTCAGACAAACACGAAATTCTGCTTTATTGACTATACTAAAGTCTTCGACTGTGTGGCTCAAAACAAACTTTGGAAAATTTTTCAAGAGTGGGAGATACCAGACTACCTTACTTGCCTCCTGAGAAAACTATATGCAGATCAAGAAGCAACAGTTAGAACCAGACATGCAACAACTGATCATTTCAAAATTGGGAAGAGTATGAGAAGGGTGGATTGTCACTCTGCTTATTTAGCTTATATGCAGAGTGTTGCTGCTGCTAAGTTGCTTCAGTCATGTTGGACTCTGTGCGACCTCATAGACGGCAGCCCACCAGGCTCCCCCATCCGTGGGATTCTCCAGGCAAGAACACTGGAGTGGGTTGCTATTTCCTTCTCCAATGCATGAAAGTGAAAAGTGAAAATGAAGTCTCTCAGTCGTGCCCGACTCCTAGCAACCCCATGGATTGCAGCCTACCAGGCTCCTCCATCCATGGGATTTTCCAGGCAAGAGTACTGGAGTGGGTTGCTGTTGAAGAGTATATCATGTGAAATGTTGGGCTGGATGACTCACAAGCAAGAGGACTAATTTCAGATAGGCCAGTACTAACCTAATGGCAGAAAGTGAAGAGGAACTAAAAAACCGCTTAATGAAGGTAAAAGAAAAGAGTGAAAAAGCTGGCTTAAAACTCAGCATTCAAAAAACTATGATCATGGCATCCAGTCCCATCCCTTCATGGCAAATAGATGGGGGAAAATGGAAGCAGAGACAGACTTTATTCTCTTGGGCTCCAAAATCACTCACAGATAGCACTACACTCCTGCCAGTGTAGGAGACATAAGAGACACAGATTCGATCCCTGGGTCAGGAAGATCTCCTGGAGAAGAAAATGGCAACCCACCCCAGTATTCCTGCCTGGAGAATCCCATGGACAGAAAAGCCTGGCAGCTTACTGTCCATAGAGTCACAAGGAGTCACTCACATGCGGTTGAAGTGACTTAGCACACACAGCACAGAACCACTTCAGACAATGATTGCAGCTATCAGGTTAAAAGATGTTTGCTCCTTGGAAGAAAAGTGATGACAAACCTAGAACAGTGTATTAATACCAGAGATATCAATGCCTGACAATGGTCCCTATGCTGAAAGCTATGGATTTTCCAGCAGTCATGTAAGGATGTGAGAGCTGGACCAAAAAGAAACCTGAATGCCAAAGAATTGATGCTTTCAAACTGTGGGGCAGGATAAGACTCTTGAGGGTCCCTTGGATAGCAAGGAGATCAAACCAGTCAATCCTAAAGGAAATCAACCCTGAATAGTCACTGGAAGGACAGACACTGAAGTTGAAGCTCAAGTACTTTGGCCACTTGATGTAAAGAGCCACCTGATTAGAAAAGACTGTGATGCTGGGAAAGATTGAAGGAAGGAGGGGGAGGGATCAACAGAGAATGAGATGGTTAGATGGCATCACCAAATTAATGAACATGTATTTGAGCAACCTAAAGGAGATAGTGAAGGACAGGGAAGACTGGCTTGCTGCAGTTCATGGGGTCGTAAAGTGCCGGAAAGGACTTAAGGACTAAACAGCAAAAGGTAACAATGCAGTATCGGGCACTTATCAAAACTGTTAAGAGGGTAGATCTCATGTTAAGTGTTGTTACTGTAAGAAATCAAAAACAAGGATGCATGATGACAATTGAGGAGGTGATTGATTTTGGTTTGGTTTTACTTCGATTGTGTTTTATGGTTGTAAAATCAGATCCCCCTTAAACCACGTCCCTCTGCTGAGTTTATGATTAACAACTGTGTCTAAAACAATCTGTCCTGTTCTTGCCTAATACCTATTCTCCTCAAGATTGAGTCATATCAAAGAAAAGGGGGTACTGAAACCAAGCAGGACCCAGTGGACCTCCTACCCACAAATGTCTTTGTGCCCCTACTCCTTATTTGTAGGAAATAGGCTTCATTCAGCCTCCATGAACTTCCTCAGGCTCCAAAGGGTAAGTTCATACAGTTGCTAATCAAGGAAAGGAGGTGATCTAGAGACAAGGGAGGGGAGCAGTTAAGAAAGAACAGTGCCACCTTGGGGCAGAGTTCTAGTTCCTCCCCAAGAGATACACGAAACAATATATTTGAGCTCTTATGCAGAACTAAAAAGTCCAGCAAGTGGAAGATGTTAACTATTTGACTGATGTCTTTGAACTGTGGTGCTGGAGAAAACTCTTGAGAGTTCCTTGGACTGCAAGGAGATGAAACCAGTCAATCCTAAAGGATATCAATACTGAATATTTATTGAAAGGACTGATGCTGAAGCTCCAATACTTTAGCCACCTGATGCAAAGAGCCAACTCATTGCAAAAGACCCTGATGCTAGAAAAGATTGAAGGCAGGAGGAGAAGGAGATGACAGAGGAGGAGATGGTTGGATGGCATCACTGACTCAATGGACATGGGTTTGAACAAATTCCAGGAAATAGTGAAGGACAGGGAAGCCTGGCGTGCTGCAGTCCAAGGGGTCACAAAGAGTTGGAGATGGCTGAGAGACTAAACAACAACAATTATTTGATGGTGAGTTTTCTGGAGTAGGAAATGGTGACCAATTCCAGTATTTTTGTCAGGAAAATCCCAAGGACAGAGGAGCCCGGGGAGCGATAGTCCATGGAATCAAAAAAGTCTGATAGGACTGAGCAGCTGAGCATGCAGGCACACATATAAGCAAATTGAATAGTATACAAGTGCTTCTGTTTGTCCATTAAATCATCTTGTGAAAAGGATGAGGTGCATTTTCACTAATATGAATATATTTAAAGTCAGATGACTGAGACTATAGATGGCTGGAATTTATAGAAAATCAATTTGTGTCCCTGGGGGGAAGCTGCCAAAGGTTGTAAGAGGGATTAGCAGTTCCACTAATAAGGGTGTGGAGAAATTCAGGAGCCCTGGGAGCAGGTCAAAGTAATAGACCATTGTCAATCTAAGCAGTCCTGAAGGAGATATAAATGAGAAAGTTTTATGAGATTGCATAGGGGTGATTTAGGAAATAACTCCAGAAAAAAACGAAGGGATGGAGCCAAAGCAAAAACAATACCCAGTTGTGGATATGACTGGTGATAGAAGCAAGGTCCAATGCTGTAAAGAGCAATATTGCATAGGAACCTGGAATGATAGGTACATGAACCAAGGCAAATTGGGAGTGGTCAAACAGGAGATGGCAAGAGTGAACATCGACATTCTAGAAATCAGCGAACTAAAATGGGCTGAATGGGTGAATTTAACTCAGATGACCATTATATACACCACTGTGGGCAGGAATCCCTTAGAAGAAATGGAGTAGCCATCATGGTCACTACATCATTGCATCAGAGTCCAAAATGCAGTACTTGGATGCAATCTCAAAAACGACAGGATGATCTCTGTTCATTTCCAAAGCAAATCATTCAATATCACGGTGATCCAAGCCTATGCCCCAACCAGTAACGCTGAAGAAGCTGAAGTTGAACGGTTCTATGAAGACCTTCAAGACCTTTTAGAACTAACACCCAAAAAAGATGTCCTTTTCATTATAGGGGACTGGAATGCAAAAGTAGGAAATCAAGAAACACCTGGAGTAACAGGCAAATTTGGCCTTGGAATGTGGAATGAAGCAGGGCAAAGACTAATAGAGTTTTGCCAAGAGAATGCACTGGTCATAGGAAACACCCTCTTCCAACAACACAAGAGAAGACTCTACACATGGACATCACCAGATGGNAGAAAAAATGTCAGCCACTGTTTCCCTATCTATTTGCCATAAAGTGATGAGATCTGATGCCATGATCTTAGTTTTCTGAATGTTGAGCTTTAAGCCAACTTTTTCACTCTCCTCTTTCACTTTTATCAAGAGGCTCTTTAGTTCTTCTTCACTTTCTTCCATAAGGGTGGTGTCATTTGCATACCTGAGCTTATTGATATTTTTCCCCAACATGCGGGCTTTGGGTTTTTGTTTCCTTTTTTCAATTGAATTCTAAAATGCTAAACCAAGAAGAGGGTGCCGTCTGCACAGTCTCACACAGTCTCTTTACTATTGCAGTGACAATAATGTGCACCTAACCCAGGCTTCTGTGCACATCAAACTGTACTTTCCCATTTTTTTCTTGTGGGGAAGGGGCTCTTCACTCTGATTTATTTGACACTTTCTTCCTTGAATACTGTCTTTCTCTTTTTTCTATCTAGAAATGGCAAGATTTTTTAGGGCAGAATGCTTGACGTGTTCATGATAGAATTAAATGTGACTTCTTTTTCTTAAGAAAGAAAAAAATTAATATGATTTAAAAAACCCTCTAGGTGATTACAACAGATTTTGGAATGTCAGTAGGGAGATGACTAGATAGTAAATTCAGCTAAAAAGGTTTGCTTTGTTCAGAAACAGAAGTGAAAGAAGAAACGATTTTTAAAAGAAATTTGTTAAAATAAAAGGTTAATCACCCATAAAAGGAAAACAGAAGTAGAATTATAAATTTGAAAACAAATAAACAACTGTAACTGAACTAGAAATTAAACAAAAAGAGGAAGAAAAGACAAGCAGGGAATTATAATTAAAATAGGACTAATATCAAGTACATGTTTGTTCATAAGAAATACCTGTTTAAAAAGTCAAGGACACATAACACAGAGACCTGAGGCATCCTTAACAGGTCCCTTTACTTTTTCCTTCCATCTAATCTATCATCAAGCTTAGAATATTCAATATACCTAAACATGTGTATTTCTTTATATATCTATTTCTATAACTCTGCTCTAAGATCATCTGCACTGCTGAAATAGCCTTATCGAACTAACTTCTATCAAAGGTGACCAGGCGTTTATGGCGCAGCTTCCCACACAGATTCTTTTTCAAATTATATCACTGAAACTCTATAACATGTTTAAATATGAAACTAAATTTGAACACTGAACTATAAAATGCTGAATCATCTTGCTTATACTTTAAAACCTAGAGAACTTAACAAATGCAGAGAACAACCTTATGTTGACAATGGTTGACATCTGTTTGCATCATTCAGCTTGCACAGACGTGGGGTCTTTTTCTGGGGACTGCAGTTAAGACATATAGGAGCAATAACTGAACAGTAAAAACAACAGTATAGAACCATTGATTTCTAAAAAATTTATTTAATGTCTTATTATATAATACATCCTTTTCCCATTAAGTATTGTATACCTCTCTTAATATTTAGTAGAAGCATTAACTTTTAGTGCTTAGGAGAGGCATTGTTAATTCTTAGCACAAACTCTTCCCTGGTAACAGGTATTGACAACAATGGCAGTCCTAAACCTCCAAATTTAACTAAATCTTTCCTATAACCTAGCTTTATTTCTCTACACTATGAAATCTAAAACTTACATTAAGAAGGTTGTTGTTTTTTCTTGTTGTTGTTGTTCAGTTGCTAAGTCATGTCCAAGTCTTTGTGATGGATATTCCCTGGTAACAGGTATTGACAACAATGGCAGTCCTAAACCTCCAAATTTAACTAAATCTTTCCTATAACCTAGCTTTATTTCTCTACACTATGAAATCTAAAACTTACATTAAGAAGGTTGTTGTTTTTTCTTGTTGTTGTTGTTCAGTTGCTAAGTCATGTCCAAGTCTTTGTGATGGATATTCCCTGGTAACAGGTATTGACAACAATGGCAGTCCTAAACCTCCAAATTTAACTAAATCTTTCCTATAACCTAGCTTTATTTCTCTACACTATGAAATCTAAAACTTACATTAAGAAGGTTGTTGTTTTTTCTTGTTGTTGTTGTTCAGTTGCTAAGTCATGTCCAAGTCTTTGTGATGGATATTCCCTGGTAACAGGTATTGACAACAATGGCAGTCCTAAACCTCCAAATTTAACTAAATCTTTCCTATAACCTAGCTTTATTTCTCTACACTATGAAATCTAAAACTTACATTAAGAAGGTTGTTGTTTTTTCTTGTTGTTGTTGTTCAGTTGCTAAGTCATGTCCAAGTCTTTGTGATGGATATTCC
This sequence comes from Neotragus moschatus, assembly GCA_006410615.1. Lineage (NCBI taxonomy): Eukaryota > Metazoa > Chordata > Mammalia > Artiodactyla > Bovidae > Neotragus > Neotragus moschatus. The sequence goes on along the minus strand of SJYA01003257.1, from coordinate 847,842 downwards.
CTGGTAACAGGTATTGACAACAATGGCAGTCCTAAACCTCCAAATTTAACTAAATCTTTCCTATAACCTAGCTTTATTTCTCTACACTATGAAATCTAAAACTTACATTAAGAAGGTTGTTGTTTTTTCTTGTTGTTGTTGTTCAGTTGCTAAGTCATGTCCAAGTCTTTGTGATGGATATTCCCATGTCCAAGTCTTTGCTCCTGAAGGAAATCTCTCAATCTCTCCAATAAACAGTTCAGTTCAGTTCAGTTACTCAGTCATGTCCGACTCTTTGCAACCCCATGGACTGAAGCACACCAGGCTTCCCTGTCCATCACCAACTCCCAGAGCTTACTTAAATTTATATCCATCAAGTCAGTGATGCCATCCAACCACCTCATCCTCTGCCACCCACTTCTCCTTTTGCCTTCAATCTTTCCCAGCATCAGGGTGTTTTTCCAGTGAGTCGACTCTTTGCAAGAGTATTAGAACTTCAGTTTTTTTACTTTTTTACCAATATGCTTTTATTGTGTGTATGTAAAAACACTTGCAACATACTTTATGGTAACTTCTCTGCTGATTGGAATTCATGTCAAACTTATCAAAGAGCCCTTTGAAATGACAAATTGAACCATGGGAGCTGCTTGCATACAGTAAATGAAAATAAAATAGTTCTCATGTGGCAAAACATGCTCCAGTTTCAGATATATTCTACTACTGCATTTAAAGAAACCAAGATTCCTACATTTATCATTCATCCTTTGCAGAGGGTTTACTTAGGAAGGCAGTGGACAATAAGGTTGCGAAGAAAGGCTGGTGTCATGTGAGTAGACATTTCAAATTCATTCCATCTGCTGGGGTTATACAGACAGACTCGCTAACTATATTTCCTCTGCCAACAGATTTAGTTTCTTGGTTTGTTCTTTTTCTAAGGCAATTTAGACCTTTTTCATAATTATCTACTTAATTTTGTATTTTCCCCATGGAAAATTTTCCTCTTAAGTCAAAATAGTACATTTCCATTATAAGCAAATGGAAATGGATTCAGGGGCTACTCAGTGAAAACCTACCTATAAGAATGATAAAGAAGTATGTTTAAGGATAAAAATGAGTGTGAGGAAATTTGTTTTAATGTACACATTATAGAAATGGAAAAAAGAACTGCATTTGCTATCTGCTCAAATTCTTCTGGGTAAAGTCTTGAAAGAATAATATTTATATCATTTCTGATCTTTTACTACAATTATCATGAATGCTTATTCATTAGTTTCTTGGGTTCAAGGTTTAAAAAATATAATGAACAGAATTGTACTAACAGAGCAGACCACATTTAACAAACTACTATGTATTTATAAGCCAATTAAACCTCCCTCTTGTGTTAAGAAAATAACAATATAGGGAATGCACAGTAGAAAAATACTGAACTCTTGTCTTCCCCAGAGAAATTATTACTTATTTAAAGGTCTTCAAGTAAAGATTTGACTTCTAATCAGGTACAAAAAATTATGACTTCTGTGAACCAATTCAAGTGGCAATATTTCAGTCTTTCTCTTGTAATTATTTAATAATCAATACTTATCTAGTAGACATAGCCATAAAATTGAATCTTCTAATACTATAACAGACACAAATTTCTAATTATTCATTTTGTGCTATTTCTTTAGGATCGAAGATCTTACAAGAATGACTTGAGTCAAAGAAAATAATCATAACCAAGTGTTGTTTAAAAATAATAAAAATTAAATAAATATTAAAAAAACAAAAACAGAAAGTATGGCCAAAAGAATTTACAAATACATGTTATTCTTTCAGCTCATATTTTTAAAGACCGTAATAGAACTGATTTAATATTTTAAATTTGTCAATTTTTTTAAAGACTAAAACCTGAAAATAAACATCGATATGCTGGGTTTTCCTATTTCATTAATTCTTTTTAAGTACCTTACGTACACGTTTGAAATCTCTCTTTTTAAAGACCTAAAGAAAGAAGAGTTGGAAGCAGTCTTTGCCTTAGATTCTTCCAAGACAAGGCTCTCAGGTAAAAAGCCCAGCAACCTTGCTGTTACAGGTGAGGTTGCCTAGCAACTCTCATCCACCACCTGAATCTGCCTAAATGCATCAATTCCAAGAGCCACTAGCCTGTGGATCAGTTACTAAGACAGAAAATGAAGACAAAGATGAAGACATTAGAGAAGTACCCCATAGAGTAGAAGTATGTCCAGATATTGAAAGGCAAAACTCCTGTAAAATATCTCTCCTTAAATCTTTTACTTTCAAAAATATCTGTGCACAAAGACCTTGAAAGAGAAAATATTATCGTTACAAAACTCATAAGTATTTCTGGACTAAAAGCAAGAACCTGTGATCTTTTTATGCTGCATCTTGGCAACATCTGAAGAGACAAAGGAAATTTTGTTTTTGTTTGTTTCTTTTAAAATCTAGCTTTTGCTTATTATAGATACTTTGAGAAAAGTGATTTCTGGAATCATTAATGTACAGTTTTAACTAATATTCATATCTCTAAGGAGAAACTAGTTTGTGGGTTACACAGTCACTTGATCTCTTTCCTTCGTAAAGATTTTAAATTACCCATTGATGCTGCTGCTGCTGCTGCTAAGTCGCTTCAGTTGTATCCGACTCTGTGCAACCCCATAGACGGCAGCCCGCCAGGCTCCCCTGTCCCTGGGATTCTCTAGGCAAGAACAATGGAGTGGGTTGCCATTTCCCTCTCCAATTCCATTGACGCTACTAACCAGTAAAGATGACAGATTAGGGGAAATTCAGTTCAGTTTAGTCGCTCACTCCTGTCCGACTCTTTGCCATCCCATGGACTGCAGCATGCCAGGCTTTCCTGTCCATCACCAACACCTAGAGATTGCTCAAACTCATGTCCATCAGGTCAGTGATGCCATCCAACCATCTCATCCCTGTCATCCCCTTCTCCTGTCCTCAATCTTTCCCAGCATCAGGGTCTTTTCCAGTGAGTCAGTTCTTCACATCAGGTGGCCAAAGTATTGGAACTTCAGCTTCAGCATCAGTCCTTCCAATGAATATTCAGGACTGATATCCTTTAGGATTGGCTGGTTTGATCTTCCTGCAGTCCAAGGGACTCTCAAGAGTCTTCTCCAACACCACAGTTCAAAAGCATCAATTATTTGGTGCTCAGTTTTCTTTATGGTCCAACTCTCACCTCCACACATGACTACTGGAGAAACCGTAGATTTGACTAGAAGGACCTTTGTCAACAAAGTAATGTCTCTGCTTTTTAATATGCTAACTAGGTTGATAGTAGCTTTTCTTCCAAGGAGCAAATGTCTTTTTATTTCATGGCTGTAATCACCATTTGCAGTGATTCTGGAGCCCAAGAAAATAAAGTCAGTCACTATTTCCATAAGAGAAATTTCTATAAGGAAAATTAAGTGAAGTGGAAACCAGCCACAGAGCAAATCCAAACACAGACTTCATCTATAAAATATAGTTTAGAGGAGATGTTCTCCAGGTTCTTTCCAGCCATCTTTCACTGTTTCAGCTACTATAATGTTTCACTTCACATTTTTTAGTAATATTTGCTGCTTATGCTGCTAACTCTCAAACTAAAAGATAGTCTCCACTTAGAGATAATAAATAAATAAATGCTGTAAAACACCTGTATCCTAACTGCTGGTGGTTTCTGCTATCCTCAAACTTCCTTGGCTTACAGATGCATCATTTCTGTCTTCACTTTTATTTTTACATGAATTTTAATTTTGTGTCTGTGAATTTCAAATATCATTCTCTCTCTTACTAGGACTCCAGTCAATAGATTTGGAGCCATAAGTCAAGGATGATCTTATCTCAAGATCTTTAACTTAATTGCATCTGCAGAGACCCTATTTTCAAATAAGGTCACATTCACAGATACAAGGAGTTAAGACATGGACATACATGTTTGGGATTAGACAATTCAACTTACTACAGTACAATTTTCTTAATTTTTTAGAAATACAAGGAAAACTATCAGATTATAAACTTCATATTGATAACTTAGTGTCTTAAATAAAAAATATACAAACTTTATCTGTGGACCTTGTTAGGGATTTGCTGTCTACTTTTGTGGCTCCTAAGGGTCATTTCATGGTTTAACTGGAAATCAAAAATTACTTCAGCTATCTTTAGCAAAATACAAAATAAGGATACTGCATATTGTTATACACATTTGATTGTTCTTTGGAAGGAAAAAAATGCATTGTGTCTATTTATATTATTTAGTAGCTTGTTTCAAGTTGTCAAATAAAAATATAGAACCCAAGGATGAAATCTTAAGATATAGCACTTACTGGCATTTATTTAAATGTTGCATGCATGCACTTTACGTATTGTAACTTATGAAATCTTTAGAACTACTTACAAGGTAAGTGCTGAAAGCAAATTCATCTCAAGTTTACATATGAGGAAGTGAAGACACTGGGAATATTTATATTTTCCCCAGGATCAAACAGCAAGGAAGTGATATAACCAGGCTATACACTCAGGTAATGCAAGTCCAGGGTTAGCGCTCTTGCCATTAACAAACATACTATACTGCTTCATTTCATGACCACTGAAAGCTGAGCACAGAGTCATCCAGAATGAGGGTTATATTCCCAACCACCCCTTGTATCTTTCTTGTGGCCACAAGAATGAGTTCTGGTCAATATGATGTAAGTGGAAGTCTTAATTTTGCCCTTCTTCTGCTGTGCTGCCTAGAATGTGGAAGACACCATCCTGGATTGTGAAAACGGAAGCCAACCCCAGGAATGATAGAGAAGAGCCTACATATGGCCTCAGGTTACATACCCTAGATATTTACAAAAGAGATAAATAAATTTCTGTGTTAGCAGACCTTGTTGTTGTCGTTTATTTGCTGAGATGTGTCTGACTGCCCTGTTAATTTTGTCATTGTTTCTGCAGTCTAAATTAATTTTATCTGACACAGGTAGCTACATTATCACTTATTTGGCAAATGAGAAAGCCTGTATTCAGAGAGTTGCACTGACTGAGGTCATTCTGCTGATAGATAACACATCTGTCTCTAATTCCTGAGATAATAACACATATGGGCCTCTATATGTTTCCATTCTACACCATAAAGAACAAAGAGGTAAAGAATAGAGAAAAGCATGTTTCTGATGGATGTGACAATTTTATATAGCTAACATTTTCTTTTTCCTGAATTACCCAGTAAATATATTACTTATTTGGTTTATTGTACTATAACATTATTTAGAAAAGCAAATATTTTATATGCATTATTTTTTATGTCTACTTCAGAATGGGAATGAATTATAGTCCTCCAACTTAAAGTAAAACCATATTTTATATTAGTGAATATATTTAATACTATTTCATGTAAACACAATGTTTCAGACTTATAACGATGAATTCACTCTTAAATATGTTTTACCCATTATTCAAACTTTCAAATAATTTAGTGCTTTATAAATTGGATTTCCAATGTAATATTTTAAACATGAATAATCATTTACATGATAATATAATTCAAAATCTTTTTAGCAATCTCTATGAAATTCCTTCTATTCATTACTGCTGTCAAAACTGCTATAGAATATTATATTCTGCTCATCTGTTCATATTCTTATAGGCATCTTATAATAGTTCTGTTGCAGAAGAATTGGAGCTGCATTCTTTAGTGTATTTAAAAACCAGGCCAAGTCGTCTTTGTATCTGAAGTATCTCTTGCCATTCATCACTAAGTCACCATTACTATATGACTCAAAAGGAAAAGAAATTGAAACAAAAATGCCCTAGAGAGCTTCTTTGCTGTTGATACCACTGATTAAAAGTAAATACTGATTAAGAGCATAAAGTGAAAGTCACTTAGTCATGTCCAACTCTTTGCAACCTCATGGTCTATATACAGTCCATGGAATTCTCCAGGCTAGAATACTCGAGTGGGTAGCCTTTACCTTCTCCAAGGGATCTTCCCAACCCAGGGATCAAACCCAGGTCTCCTGCATTGCAGGCAGATTCTTTACCAGCTGAGCCATAAGGGAAGCCCAAGAATACTGGAGTGGGTAGCCTATCCCTTCTTCAGTGGATCCTCCGGATCTAGGAATCGAACTGGGGTCTCCCGCATTGCAGGTGGATTCTTTACCAACTAAGTTATGAGGGAAGCCCAAGAGCATAAAGTACACTTAAATTGTTCTAGGTTTAAGACCAACATTTCTAGCTCTGTGGCCTTGGGCAAAGTCACAAGATACTCTAAGCCTTATTTTCTTTACTTGAAAAATATTGATTACAGAATAATTCATTGTATAGGATTGCAATGTGTGGATTAAACGATAAAAGGTATTTGAGGTTCTTAGTCCACTGTCTAACATTTAGTAAGCTTCTGGAAGGAGTATCACCAAAGAATGTAAAAACAGAGGTCCAGGAAACAGACACATGAAACTAGGAAGAAGGAAAAGGAAAGTCTGAGGAACATGCAAAATGGGAAATCCAAGCTCACAATCTCTGTGATTGAGCCACCCATCCAGCTGTAGGTTATATCAGACCACTTTGGGAGAGCAGTCTTCAAAATGAGACTAGGATTTGACTAACTGATTCTGTCAAAGTATTTCTGTTTACATTGCTAAGTGAGAGCTTGGAAGGCTGAATGACACACATATAGAAAACTAAGAGAATCAAAGGTGAGCATGATAATCATATCTTGCTTTGGGGTAGAAATGAAGAAGGGAAGAGGGAAGAATAACTTCTCAGACGCAAAGGTCAACAGAAGTAGTTGAGGAGGGCTTCACAGCGAGCTTGCCTAAGGGAAACAATATAAAATGCACCGAGAACTTTCTCTTTTGGCAGCATAACTAATAAGTTAAACTTTGATATGAATTTTTAAAAAAGAGAATGTCTGAGTTATATCACAAAGCCCGCTAGGTTGCCTTAACCTCAGGTACCAGGGAGGATGATAAAGAAACCTGCTTTGCTATATAAATAATTAAAGTGCAATATGATAACTGCTCGGAGAAGGCAGCGGCACCCCACTCCAGTACTCTTGCCCGGAAACTCCCATGGACGGAGGAGCCTGATGGGCTGCAGTCCATGGAGTCGCTAAGGGTCGGGCACGACTAAGCGACTTCACTTTCACATTTCACTCTCATGCATTGGAGAAGGAAATGGCAACCCACTCCAGTGTTCTTGCCTGGAGAATCCCAGGGACGGCGGAGCCTGATAGGCTACCGTCTACCGGGTTGCACAGAGTCGGACACGACTGACGCGACGTAGCAGCAGCAGCAGCATGATAACGGCTGAAATAACATGTTTAAATCACATACATAAAAATTCCACCAAAGTTATTAAAACTAGAGATAGAGAAACTTTCAAGGTATAGATGCTTTGAGTTTGGGTCTTGGTACAGAAAAGGGGGCAGGCATCTAGGCAGATAAATAGCATGTGTAAAGACTAAGAGGAGAGAATCACAAGCAAGTGTAAATAGAAGGAAGCTGTTTTGTGGGAAGAGAAGGAAGCAATCCACTGGGAATGGGAATAATATGGTATAGTCATTTCTGATTTTAAAAGACTTGGTACCAGAATACTGTAATGAACTTGGCCTAAAAAAAATGTGAGAAATGAAAATGTTGTAAAGCTAAGAAAAGTTATCTTCTAAACAGGTGTTTTAGAAAGGCATTAACCTTGTAGAAAATATTTAAATTGCACGGGGGTATAAAGTACCATGAGTAGTAAAACCAACAAAAATTAAAAACAAAAACATGTGCTTTTTTTCCTAGGCTTACCAGAGCAAATTACTACAACTTTCTTTTTTTTTTTTTTTATTTTTACTTTATTTTACTTTACAATACTGTATTGATTTTGCCATACATTGACATAAATCCGCCATGAGTGTACATGAGTTCCCAATCCTGAACCCCTCTACCACCTTCCACCCCATATCATCTCTCTGGATCATCCCCGTGCACCAGCCCCAAGCATCTTGTATCCTGTATTGAACATAGACTGGCAATTCATTTCTTACATGATAGTATACATGTTTCTGGCTAAAGACAAAGAGAATTTATTTTCTCATGGTGTTGTAAATTAGATGTCTGAAATCAAGGTGCCCATGGGGCCATGTTCCCTATGAAGGCTCTAAGGAAGAATCCTTCCCTACATCTTCCAATTTCTGCTAGCACACAGCAATCCTTGGCATCCTTTGGCATTACTCCATTCTCTGCCTGGGCTTCCTTGGTGGCTCAGATGGAAAAGAATCTACCTGCAATGTGGAAGACCAAGGTTCAATCCCTGGATCTGGAGAAGGAAAAGGCAACCCACTGTAGTATTTTTTTCCTGGGAAATCCCATGGACAGAGAAGCCTGATGGGCTACAGTCCATGGGTTTGCAAAGAGTCAGACACAGCTGAGCGACCAACACATTCTCTGCCTAGATGTGTGCTTTTCCCCCTTGTCTAGATCTGTGTATTATCTCCTCCTGTAAGAACACTAGTCATATGGAAATTAAGACTCACCCTAATCCATTATGACTTCCTCTTAATTTGATTACATCTGCAAAGCCCCTATTTCCAAGTAGGGTCTCATTCTGAGGTTCTGGGTGGACAAAAATTTGGGGAATCCACCTTCTGTTCCTCTCAAAATTCATATCTATCCCACATGCAAAATGCATTCTCCCCATCTCAGCATCTCCAAAGGTCTAAACTCATGCCAGCACCAACTCTAATTCCAAAATCTCATCTAAATATCAACTCAAAATATTCCAAATCTCATTATCCAAATTCTAAGTCAGGCATGCTTATCAAACTTCATTTGCATTTCACAAAAGAACTATTATTGCTAATTGTCACTGTAATTATACAACTTCAGTGGTAAGAAGATTAGCACTGGTTACCCTGGTATCTCAGGGCTTCCCTCCTAGCTCAGCCAGTAAAGAATCCACCTGCAATGCAGGAGACCTGGGTTCAGTCCTGGGTTGGGAAGATCCCCTGGAGAAGGAAATGGCAACTCACTCCAGGATACTTACCTAGAGAATTCCATGGACAGAGGACCCTGGCAGGCTACAGTCCATGGGGTCACAAGAGTTGGACATAACTTAGCAACTAAATCACTACCACCCTGGTAGTTCAATGAAAGAGAATTCGCCTACAATGCAGGAGACACAGGTTCAATCCCTGGATTGAGAAGAGCCCATGGAAGACAGCATGGCACCCACTCCAATATTCTTGCCTGGAGAATCCTAGGGACAGAGGAGCCTGGCAGACTACAGCCCAAAGGGGTCAAAAAGACTGAGACATGACTGACGCTACTGAGCATGCACGCATGAAAGAAGATTAATGAAACATGTTGCAAGAAAATAGAGTTTTAGTGAGTGCAAGGAGATCCACCCAGTCCATTCTAAAGGAAATCAGTCCTGAATATTCATTGGAAGGGCTGATGCCAAAGCTGAAACTCCAATACTTTGTCCTTCTGATGTGAAGAACTAACTCATTTGAAAAGACCCTGATGCTGGGAAAAAACTGAAGGCGAGAGGAGAAGGGGAGGACAGAGGATGAGATGTTTGGATGGCCTCACCAACTCAATAGACGTGAGTTTGCATAAACTCCAGGAGTTGGCAATGGACAGGGAGGCCTGGCGAGCTGCAATCTATGGGGTCACAAAGAGCTGGACATGACTGAGTGACTAAACTGAACTGAGTGATCTATATGTTCAGTGGAAACGAAAAGGTTAGACATCAAAGGGCCTCTACTGTATGATTCCATTTAAATAAAGCGCAGAATCACCAGCACTTATTCCTAATGACAGAAGTCAGAATAATAACATGGAAGGGGCAAGAGACATAAGGGAAACTTCAGGGAAGTGAAGGAATTGTTCTATATCTTGAGTTAGTTAAAGGTTATAGAAGCAAGCACATATATAAAAATAAATCAAGCTATACACTTAAGATTTATGCATTTTAATTAATTACAAAATAAGTAAAAATAAAATAGTAGAAAAGATGTTTTATTTTTCCCATGTGAACACTCTCTGGAGTGCTTTAAACAGACTTAATAAATCAGAGGTGCTTAACAATTTGTTAAGTAAGTATAGGAAATGCAAGTAAAAAAGACTCAGAGAAATTTATAACAATCTAGAACAAAATTCTCCTTCACATTTCTTCACACAGACTTTATTTCCCTCAGAGAATACATGATGCGTATGGATTAAGATAACACCAGAGCACGATTCATTACTATCAAATTTAAAGCAAGTACCATTTATTGGTACTTAAATATACATTTATATTTTAAATGTATTTTAATTTAGTCATATATATGACTTTAGAAAAAGATTTTCATCTTATCTGAATTTGTATAAATATATAAACTTTCTGCAGTGCATGAATGTGTGCTAAGTTGCTTCAGTCATATCTGACTCTGTGACCCCATGGACTGTAGCCCACCAGGCTCTTCTGTCCATGGGATTCTCCAGGCAAGAATACTGAGATGGGTTGCCATGCCTTCCTCCAGGGGTACTTCCTGACCCAGGGATCAAACCTGCGACCCTTTCATCTCCTATATTGGCAAGCAGGTTCTTTACTACTTAGTGCCACCTGTGAAGCCATGTGATTTTTTAAAAAAAATTTTTTTTTCTAGTTATCTGGATTTTTATAAACCCACAAACTTTCTGCAATAATAGCATTAAAATGAAAGGAACTTCAGTCTGCATACTAGCACTATATTTCTTATCCATTATACAAGTGAGAACACAAAAAAAATTTCAAAAAGTCTAATAGAATTTACAGTTAAATAATAGGATGTAAATCTGACATAAGAGTCTAAACTTTTCTGGGGTTTTGTTTTGTTTTAGCAGCCTCATTGAAGTATAACTGATAGACAAATATGTGTGTTAGTTGCTTAGTCATGTCCAACTACTTGCCATCCCATGGACTGTAGCTGGACAGGCTCCTATGTCCATGGAATTCTCCAGGCAAGAATACTGGAATGGGCTGCCAATCCCTTCTGCTGGGAATCTTCCTGACTCAGGGATTGAACCCAGGTCTCCCACATTGCAGGCAGATTTTTTACACGTTGAGCCACCAAGAGGCTGTGTACACAAAAATTGATATTAAACAAGACTGAATTAAAAGCTGGGCCTTGATATAATTTTAAAGTCCTCTCAATTAGGTAGGTTATGAAAAGGCAAAAACATTTAAACCATTTATGCATCAATTTATAAAAGCTAATGCTTTTAACAGAGTGCAATGTACTGGATATGAGTAAACAAGGAAATCTTTCATGTTTCCTATTCTAGAATATTTGGGAAGCTGCCTACTGCATCGAGTTCAGCAAAAATATTGATGTTTCACTTGGTAAGCAAGCTATTGTACCAAATCAAAAATGGAAAACACATTCTATAACCTAACAATATATTTTTCAAAAATTGTATTAACATGAACATTATTTTTAAAGGTTGTATATATATCACAATTCCCTTGTTATACTCTGGGTTATTCCCCTGTTTCCAGATGCATACTTTTCTAGTCAACAGAAAACACAAAACTGACTTCTTTAAAGTATTTATTCTTTAATACACAAATAACTATACATATTTAATGTGTACCATGATAGGTTTGGGCATATACAAACACCATCATCAATGGAGCTTAAAGCTATTAACTTTATGTTTTATCATTTTTTGAAACTGAATTGCTAACTAAATCGTTCAGATGAAGGATGTTGAAAGTTTGACCTAGGAAATTGAGATTAATTCATAGATCAAATCTGTAGGTCACATTCAACTTATATACCAAAACAAAAAAGGAAAACAAAACATTTCATAAACGACAATAGACTCCCTTATCCAGGTAGTTTTGCTTCCCTCAGTTTTAGTTACTACAGTCAACTGCAGTCTTTAAATAAATGAAAACGTCTAGAAATAAATAACTCACACATTTCAATCTGAGCACCATTTGAGTAGTGTGATAGAATCTCAAGTCATTCCACTCTGTCCTGCCCAGGACATGATTCATCTCTGTTTAAGACACCCTTACACAGTGACTTAGTAGCCTTTCTTTTTATCAAATCTATTGGATCAGCTGTCAAAGAATTCCAATGCTTGTGTTCAAGTAACCTTTATTTTACCTCATAATTGCCCCAAAGTCTAAAAGGAGTGCTACTGGCATTCAGATGAGCCAAAGGCCTTAAAATGCTTCCTTTAAGAGAAAAAGTTGAAAGTTCCTGAATTAATAAGGAAAATGAAAAACTGTATCCTGAAAGTTGCTAAAATCTATCGTAAGAACAAGTCTATCTGTTACATTGCAAAGAAGGAAAATGAAATCCATGTAATCCAAAAATTACAGCCACAGTGAATGGTGAATGCTTAATCAAGATGGAAAAGGGGTGACATTTGTACAATAAGATATTTTGAGAGAAAGGGAAAGAGACCATATTTACCTAACTTTTATTAGAATATGTTGTTATAACTGTTCTATTTTTATTACTAGCTATTATTGGTAGCCTGTTACTGTACCTAAATTATAACTAGCACTTTATCATAGGTGTGTAGAGTTTAGGGAAAACAGAGAATTCAGTACTATCTGAGGCTTCAGGCATTCACTGGGGGTCTTGGAAGGTATCCTCTGTGGATAAGAGGGAAGAGCCTTCCTGGTGGATCAGACAGTAAAGAATCTGCCCACAGTATGGTAGACTGAGGTTTGATTCTTGGGTAAGGAAAAGCCCCTGGAGAGAGGAATGGCAATCACTCCAGTATTCTTGCCTGGAGAATTTCATGGACAGAGGAGCCTGGTGGGTTATGGTCCATGGGTTCTTCAAAGAGTTGGCCACAACCAAGCAACTAACACTTTGACTTTACCTATGTGTTTAATGTAGTTAAATCTAGTTTTTTTAAAAAAAAGCATTATTTGTTAAATGAGTTATTCAGTAATCAGTTCAGTTCAGTCGCTCAGTCATGTCTGATTCTTTGAGACCCCCATGGACTGCAGCATGCCAGGCTTCCCTGTCCATCACCAAATCCTGGAGCTTACTCACACTCATGTCCATCGAGTCGTGATGCCATCCAACCATCTCACCCTCTGTTGTCCCCTTCTCCTTCCACTTTCAATTCTTTCCCAGCATCAGGGACTTTTCAAGTAAATCAGTTTTTCACATCAGGTGGCCGAAGTATCGGAGTTTCATTACAGCATCAGTCCTTCCAATGAATATCCAGGACTGATTTCCTTTAGGATGGACTGGTTGGACTCCTCTCAAGAGTCTTCTACAACACAACAGATCAAAAGCATCAATTCTTCAGTGCTCAGCTTTCTTTATAGTCCAACTCTCACATTCATACATGTCTACTGGAAAATCATAGCTTTGCCTAGACGGACCTTTGTTGGCAAAGCAATGTCTCTGCTTTTTAATACACTGTCTAGGTTGGTCATAGCTTTTCTTCCAAAGAATAAGCATCTTTTAATTTCATGGCTGGAGTTACCATCTGCAGTGATTTTGGAGCCCCCCAAAATAAAGTCGGTCACTGTTTCCATTGTTTCCCCATTTATATGCCATAAAGTGATGGGACCAGAGGCCATGATCTTCGTTTTCTGAATGTTGAACTTTAAGCCAACTTTTTTCACTCTCCTCTTTCACTTTCATCAAGAGGCTCTTTAGTTCTTTGCTTTCTGCCATAAGGGTGGTGTCATCTGCATATTTGAGGTTATGGATATTTTTCCTGGCAGTCTTGATTCCAGCTTGTGCTTCATCCAGCCTGGCATTTCTCATGATGTACTCTGCAAATAATTTAAATAAGCAGGGTGACAATACACAGCCTTGTGGTACTCTTTCCCTATTTCCCAATTTTCAGTAATATTTTTGCATAAAAATATTCATTTTAACTAAAAAATATGCAAACACAAGTCTGCAAAACAAACAAACAGAAAAAGGAAAGGGTTTTACCAATTGATGAAATCAATAGTAACTTAGAAAATGCCTGTGTACCAGTGTAGACATGTTTTTAGTTTTATTTTTTAGAGTATAAAACAATTTCCACAAGACAGTGAATCAATCATGCCCTCCTTGACCACAAAGGATGAAAGCAAAATGTTAAACAATTGAAATTCAGTATGAAATTGTGATAAAAATATTTCTCTCTTTAAGAATATCATCAGGCAACATTTGTGAAAATGAGAAAACATTATATGATTTTTCCTACCTCCTCTCACAGCATACTTACTTTAAAATATCAGGGATATTTTCCCTCTGAATAGATTCTGTGAGACTTCTAAATATCACTTCTTATAATATTTTCAAAGTGAAAAGGTGAAAGATAAAACAATCCAAGTCCTCACATGATGTCAGTAAGTACTTTAGGACTTTCAAAAAGATGTATTCCCTTGTAGAATATCACATAATCATGGCTGGCAGCATGTTTATTGTGAATGCAATAACGAGTAATCTAACAAGGATTCAGGATAATAAGATTTGAGAGGGTCATATAGAAAAAAGGTTTAATGTCATTTAGTTAAAAGTCTGAAACAAGGATACACTTCTGTTTTCATCATTTCAGAGCTTCTTTATTCCCAAGGAGTTCTTTTCTAACTTGATTTATTCTCTTTACCTTGTATAAGATTCTGTAGCAACATGAGTTATGTTAGATGATAGTTTCAGTTCTCTTTATTCTTCAGTTGGATTTAAAATTTAATAGATGTAGTTAAATATTGTCTTTGTCAACTCCTGTTTGAATTCAGTCATTATCTAAGAATCAATCCCCGAAGTACAAAACACTTGGCAATCCCCTCAATGTGAGGGTTATGATCCACTTAGTATTGATAACTATAAGAAAAATAGAAAAGGTCTATAAAACTAGTTATCAAGCTTCAACACGCGTCGGAGTACCTAAAGAGCTTGACTGTTAATTCTGGTTTTTCCAAAATCCCTTCTATAGCTCCTGTTTTGTTTTTTGTTTTTAATCATTTCTGGTATCACTTGGAGTAGTTAGGGTCCTCTGAGAAGCCAATGCTAAGATGAAATTCAAGGTACAGAAGAGGAATTGGAGGAGATGTCTGATAAAGACAAAAGGGAAGGAGTCAGAAAAGTGGGTAAATCATTCAGCCCAAGAGATGTAAGTTTTACTTTGAGAAAGAGTTAGAAAGAAAGAACACATGATATAAAGAGTGCCAGACTACAGCACAGTTCTAAGAATGCTTTGGCGTGACTGATGCTATGGGCCAAAGTTGCCTGCTAAAGGAGTTCATAAAGGAGGAAATACAGCCCCTTCAGTATATCTACTCTACTCCGTCACTGGCTAGGAGCTGCTTTGTGCAAAAATGGGGGGCGGATTAATCGTGTTCCATGCAGGAGGAGAGCTGAGTGTGACATTTTCATGGCAAACATAGCTTGACAAAACACAAATTTCTGGGCTCTACCCTTAACAGTTTCTGACTTAGGAAGTTTGGGGGTGGGTCAGAGAATTTACATTTCTAACAAGTTGCATATGCTACTGATCTAGCAACTAAATGCTAGTCTATATATAAAACAGCATTTGTTGGTTCATTTCCCTCTTTGATATTCAAGTGGGAGATAACATATGTGCTAAAATTAACTCTTTTGATGCACAGAGTTTTTGCAGAACTTTATATAGTAATATACTGAATAGTTCAGTGAGTGTTAGTTTGAAAAACTGAATAAACGCTGCTATATGAAACTGTTTTAAAAGCACTTTGCTAGTACAAAAGAAAACCCCTGGGATTCCTTTATTGTTTTGTCTTATTACCTCAGCTGAGAAAAATCTAACTTTTCTTTGTTTTATTTTAGTAGTGAACAGCCTGTATATTAAAACAATACATCGAAAATAATATATACAGGGACCAAGGTTATGGAATTAGAGTATGGTTGGGAAAAGGGAATTTATTTATAATGCAAATTTACTAAAGAGGCAGACACAAATTTCAATGTATCCAGACCAGGTGATTAAAAAAAAAAAAAAAACACTTACTCAACAATTCACTTGCAATAGGAATACACAAATTCCTCCTGAGTTTTTCCTTATGTAAAATTATTGTTTGAACAGTATGATGGGGAATAATTTGCACAATAAGAACTAGATAATAATAATTTGCAGAACTAGATAATAATTTGCATAATCAGAACTAGTTCTAGATATCTAGAACTTTGGTAATAGGCAAAATTACTTTTCTGGGTAAATGAGAGGCAAGAAAAAATGAGATCTAGGAACCTGGGCAAGAATGAGAAGTGGAAATGAAACTCACTAAAACCTATGACTTCTGAGGCAACAATGGTAGTCACTGATAGTCAACAGATGATCAGATTTGTCTCATTGTTGAAAACAAAGAGAATATTAGAGGAAGAGTAAAATCCATTCCCTGTAGAGTGAGATAATCAAATACTAGGCCAATTAAAAAGATGAATACAGCAATGAAATCACTGATCTGAAAACTAGAATGGGGGAAAAATGTCCTAAGAATGTGCATTCAATGCTATTAATAAACAAATGAGACAGCTATTAGTGTCACTAATAGCAGAGGCAGAAACTTAGCTTATAGACATAGACAGGGCTCTTAAAATTTGACTTTACTAGAAGCAAGTACATAACCAAACACTGACTAAATCCTACAGATAATAATGGCCCTAAAACTAGAAGAGACTATAGAAAGAAAAGAACAAGGCAGATACAAATTATACTCAAAGAAGAGATGAAGCACCCACCAAAAATCACTGCTTTAGTTACACTGTAAGAAAACTCAGCAGTTTGTGTGTGTGTGTGTGTGTGTGAATAAGGTTTCAAAAGCATCTTCAAAATAAATTGCATATATCTTACAAGTCATAACATATAAGTTTGCATATTATGTGGTACATAATGGATATTAAACTTTTCCCGTGGAACATAAGCACAACCCGTCTGTGTTTTGATTTTTTCACAAAGTTAAAGTGAACAAAGAAGGGATGTTTGCTTATGGCTTTTCCTGTCCAAATTCACATCTAAGCTCATTCATTAACAACAGCAAAAAAAGGAAAAATGATACATTATATATATAGATACATGTAATAAATTTGATACATTATATATATAGATACATGTAATAAATTCAACTAAACTCCTGTAACAAAGTTTCTGCAGACTAAAATGTAAGAAAATAAATGAAAAGTAATTGAGCATTGCTTGTAGAAGTTAATTTTACTGTGATTCAACATAGATGTATAGTTTACATAGTTTCCTTAAGCCTAACATTACAGTTCTATACAATGTCTAAATTATTTTCTAGTTATTTCTCTACAAGAATTGGTGAAAATATTAATTATAGCACCAGAGGGATGAGTTCCCATCACTTTCTTATAATCCTAGCTCCACTGTTAATATGAATGTTAACCCTTCATATATGGATGTTTATTGCTAATTGTTGAAAAAATTAAGTGTTATACTATTGAGCTCTATATTTAGCCTTCAAATATAGAACATATGTGAACTCAATTTCTAAAGAGATTTTGCCTTAAATCAACAATAGAGGGAAAATGTCTGGGGACAACTATTTGAGAATGGTGCTTACACTGTGACATTAAGAGAAGACCTTACATTTTGCTTAATATGTTTTCATCCTTCCTAAAAAGTAACTTTATCTTCTGTGCCCTTGTTCCTGTCCATATTCCTCTTCTTTTGTTCCATGGTGGTAACTAGAAGAATAGGGTAGGTAAAGATGGTGCAGTTTATACCTGACTAATTTTTGCAGCAGGAATAAACCAAATTGCATGTGAACTCTAAATTATTTCCAAAGAGGCAGTCATAGACACTATGAAACACAAGTATATATTTTTGAGGTTGTTACTATTTCAAGCTTATTTTCCTTTAAGTACTGCCACAGATTGAATGTTTGTATATATCCCTTGCACCTTAAATGCTTATTTGAAAGGTAACTCTCATTGCAGTGGTATTCGGAGATAAGACCTTTGAGAGATGATAAGATAATGAGGATGGCATGCTTATGAATAGGTCTTTTGCTCTTATAAAAGGTCTTTGTGCCATATGAGGTCACAGTGAGAAGACAGTCATAGATGAATCAGGAAGTGGGGTTCATCAAATCTGCTGGTGTCTTGATCTTGGACTTCCCAGCCATAAGAAGTGTGAAAAATGCATTCCTGTTCATTATAAGCCATCCAGTCTATGGTCTTTTTGAAACAGGCTAAGACATGTACATCGAGACTACAATAAAGTACAGAGGGTAGCACACACTTTCAGTATTATATTATAATGTTTCTTTTTTAAGATTTTACTTTATAACATTTTTAAACTGTAATCAACTTAAATTACAGGTTTAAACTGTAAACAATTAAGTAGAGTCAGGAGACCAGGAAAGGTAGTTCTCACTCATTGTAAAAGTAGCAGAGCCCAAGAGGAAGAACAAACGCTCCCCTTTCTTCCTGGAAGGACTCAGCCAATGAAAAAACAGACTCTGTTTATTCCCAGGTTCCCTTTCTTCCCTATAAAAGCCCTCTCCTCCTCTTGCTGTTTAGCTGTATGGCTCACCATTGTTCTAGACCCTGAACCGCAATTATATGCTGAACCCAAATAAACTTACCTTTGCAGGAGAAATATCTGGTACCTTATTTGTTTTAGGTCAACAATGCATGAGTTCTTTAGAAATCACTACATCTGAAAGAATGAAAGCATCGGAGGAACTTAAACCGTATGTGCTTTCAGCACAGACTTCAAGAGAAATTATAATGAGCATAATTAACTGACACAAATGAAACTACTAAACTTTCTGGCACATGAAAATATTTAAGACAACATTTTAAAAATATACTGAGGATCTAGACTTTTCATTGAATTTTATGCATTTTGAAGTAATTAGAGTACTGTGAGCAAACAATTATCATAAAGATCCACTGAAGCAATATAATAAAGTCAATGAACACACTGACTTGTACACCAACTGGCATTTTGCGAATATCATCTGTAAAATACAATGAGTATGATATAGGACAATATATGATGAAATGTTGACACAAATTAAGCTGAATATGACTTTAAGAAATTAATATGAATAACATTTGGTTAACAATAATACCATTGCCTTTTCATACCACTTTATTTCAAAGATGCATCTCATATATTAAGGCAGCTATATTTTACATAGTAAAAACATCTGATAGGGACATAATTTACAAGAGTGTTTTTATAAAAAAGTAGTGTACAACATCCACACAAACTTACAAAATCAGTAAATTAAAAGCCTTCATTTGAATATGATACGCAAACACACTTAAATCTTACCTGAATAGGTGAACTGTGAACTTCCTGATATTCAAGCTGGTTTTAGAAAAGGCAGAGGAACCAGAGATCAAATTGCCAACATCCACTGGATCATGGAAAAAGCAAGAGAGCTCCAGAAAAACATCTATTTCTGCTTTATTGACTATGCCAAAACCTTTGACTGTGTGGATCACAATAAACTGTGGAAGATTCTGAGAGAGATGGGAATACCAGACCACTTGACCTGCCTCTTGAGAAATCTGTATGCAGGTCAGGAAGCAACAGTTAGAACTGGACATGGAACAACAGACTGGTTCCAAATAGGAAAAGGAGTACGTCAAGGCTGTATATTGTCACCCTGCTTATTTAACTTATATGCAGAGTACATCATGAGAAACNCAGAAAATAAAGTCTAACACTGTTTCCACTGTTTCCCCATCTATTTCTCATGAAGTGATGGGACCAGATGCCATGATCTTAGTTTTCTGAATGTTGAGCTTTAAGCCAACTTTTTCACTCTCCTCTTTCACTATCATCAAGAGGCTTTTTAGTTCCTCTTCACTTTCTGTTCTTTGAGACCCCAGGGACTGCAGCACGCCAGGCTTCCCTGTCCTTCACCATCTCCCGAGTTTGCTTAAACTCATGTCCATTGAGTTGGTGATGCCATCCAATCATCTCATCCTGTGTCACCCCTTCTCCTCCTGCCCTCAATCTTTCCCAGCATCCAGGTCTTTTCCAATGAGTTGGTTCTTTTCTCATCAGGTGGCCAAAGTATTGGAGCTTCTGTTTCAGCATCAGTCCTTCCAACAATTTACTTAATTTTATGAAGGTTTTTTATTTTTTTGGCTAAACACTCAAGACAAATAAATTACATTTTTAAATTGGATATGATTATTTTTAAAGTATATTTCTAAATAATATTTTTCAAAATGATCAGATTGGTATTCTAAGGGCAGAAAATCATTCAGAAGAAATTTCATTCTTAAAATAACAGAAGACAAAAGTAATGGTTATTGACAGCAATAAGAATTTAATATAAATTATTAAGTTGCCCAATATTTCTGTTGGAAAATAAAACTAGGTCCAAGACAAAATCAACAATGAATGTTTAGTCCTAAAGTGTTACAAGGGAATTCACGTCTCATTGCTTTTACTTTAACAGGGTTTCACTGGCATTATAGAGGAGAGCAACTTATAAAGTGTAAAAAAAGTGAAAGGCTGAGACGATCTCTGCTTGACAAGTAGTGCTATTAAGTGAGTCTGTTAAAATTGAGGAGATATTTTACTTGGTCTTAGAGTACATTGTAAGTCCTGGGGTCCTGTCTGGGGTGCAAGAGAGCCATTGGGAACACTTTAATAGAAAAAGGCATGTTTATAATTAAGGACTGAGGGTTTTCTCGAATGGCCATATACTAAAACAAGTTGAGGTCTATGTAGAGTTTTCAGTGGTAAATCTGTCCAGACTGACTGCAAGGGGTACTACCATGGAAAGCAATTTCTCTATCTCCATATGGTTTTCTCCTTTTTTAAAAAGCCACATTTCCTTCTGCTAATGCAATTTGATTAATTGTTAAATATGCGACTTTTGTTGTTGCTTTGCTTTATACATTACTGTTTACATTTTAACAAATATATATCCTGTGTCTTCCCAAACAGATGCTCCTAAAGTGCAAATATAGAGTCTTCAACATTTTATATTATCAAGAATAGATACTGAAAACTCGGCCGCTAATGAAGTTGTAAAGTCCCTTGAGAGTGTGCATGTGTGTGGAGCTCAACCCATTAAATATTTAAAAAATCAATGCATGTTATTTTTTTCTTTATTATGTTGCTTTTGTACTATTTAGTTCAAATGTAACCTTTAGTCCACCCATATTTACTATTTAAAGCAAACAATTTCATTTGTTTAGTTGTAAGTAGGGATTAATTAATGTACAAAGTAAGATTTTATATTAATTCCTAGGTCTGATATAAATAGTCTTCCAATAATGCCTGGTGCTCTCTGCACAAACACCTTTAGCTCTATAACAGACTTTTCAAAACCCCTGAAGATTCTGATATAAAAGCTAAAATCAGAGGACAAAACTGTATGTGTAATAACTAGTGATGAAATGCCCAAGCTTAGGATATCACTGCGTGTGTGTGTTTATCATAGGAGGATACAATAGAGAAAAATGATCCATTAAATTAAAGAGGCTACAAATTTGGAAAAATTCTGTACACGCAGAAGTGAAAATAAACCTGTCAGAAATAATACATGGACCAAAGATCTGCAAGAAAACATGATCACACATTTTTAAAGTAGACACCGCAAAGTGCACAGGTTCAAGGGGAGAGAGCAACAGAGGTTGTATGATGCGAATGCTTATTGCCTCTTCATAACCACGAACTGTGGTTCTTCACCTGGAAACATGCATCTGGTTATTGTTTGCCTCAGAAAAGTCATAAACATCAGGAGAAGGAAATGATCCAAAGAAATGTGGCCTGTTCACTCTAAGGGCTAAACCGGAAATAACAATGAACTGTGAGTATTGATTTAATGTCTACTCATCATTAAACAAGATGCCTGTGGACTTGTAATTATTGGTTTAGAAGGGCAGCAGTGATACCTATGAATCTGTCACACTGGAAACTTAAGTTTTTACATTAACGTTTGTCTCAGGGACCACAGTATCTGTACATTATCAATATAAAAAGTTATACTCAGAGATTGTCCACATGTGCACCCTAAAAAAGACTACACTGTGTTCAGAGCAGTTAAGAAATATTTTTTAAAAGATAGCACAAAAGAAGAGGAAGATATAGGCTTTATTGTGGCAACATGGAAAAGACTGATACTCTTGAGAGGTTACATGGGTTAGTTACTTTCTAGAAAACATATCTTTGACAAAACACTATGACGAGCAATGGATCATTCTAATTCATAAAATCCTAATGCATTTCAGTCTAGTTAACAGAGCAGGTAAACAGAATAATGGTCTGTATGTGTTGAATAGTGTGGATTATGCTCAATAAAGAATCATCATTATCCTCAAAACTTAAAGCAAAAATGCTGAACTTCTAGATTTTTTAAATCTCATCTTATACAATATGGCCCAGGCAGTAAAGAATCTGCCTGCAATTTGGGAGACCTAGGTTCAGTACTTGGGTTGTGATNTGGTCTGTATGTGTTGAATAGTGTGGATTATGCTCAATAAAGAATCATCATTATCCTCAAAACTTAAAGCAAAAATGCTGAACTTCTAGATTTTTTAAATCTCATCTTATACAATATGGCCCAGGCAGTAAAGAATCTGCCTGCAATTTGGGAGACCTAGGTTCAGTACTTGGGTTGTGATGATCCCCTGGAGGAGGGCATGGCAACCCACTCAAGTATTCTTGCCTGGAGAATCCCCATGGACAGAGGAGCCTGGCAGGCTAAAATCCATGGGTTCAAAAAGAGTCAGACAGGACTGAGCAACTAAGCACAGCACAGCACACAATAATATTGACTCTTTTCATGAAGAAAGAAAGAGAAAAAATATTCCTAATTAGTTGATACCTACAGTGTGGCAAGTGCTGTGAAAATACATCCTTGTTTGTATTTTTATTTAATACTCATTGCAATCTTTACAGTGCATAGTCAACTGACATTTTTACATGTAGTTGAAAACTGAATGTATTTTATGTAAATTAGTAAGTAAAGTAGCTATAATTCATATTTATACTTCTAAAGTTCATGGAGACTGCCATGAGATTGTGTCACAGTTGAAAACAATCATTTGTAACTATTTGCTATTCAAATACTACCCTATTAAACATTTCTTCATACCACAACACAGCTAACTCAACAGAGGACAGTGGCTACAAATTAATCATATTTAATTCTACCAGCTATTGCATAGTGTGCTTGTCCATAACAAACCCCTATTTTTAAATGAATTCTAGAGAAGAGATAATTGTAAAAGTGCAAATGAAACTCTGTGCTTAATGCCAAAAAGAGAAAGAAATTGTGTCAGTTCTATCCTTTTTGATTTTCTCCCCTATACTGTTGAGTTTGGAAATCTCTACATTCAGGAAGGTTCTACATTTTCTAGAACCTTTTTTAGGCAGCATTCCAGGACACAGTGCACCAATTATAAGCCAACTTGACAAGCAGAAGCTTAATGTTTCCTGTAGCAATGGCAGGCACCTTTGACTTTCTCAGACCCGAGATGTAACACCAGGTTCTGGGTTTTCATTATAAATCTCATTTTTTTCATTGTTTCAGCAATTGTTTCATTGTTCACTGTGAACCTTGTGAACCATTTCCTGATCTATGGCAGAAACAACTTTCAGCTTCTATTGCCAGGTCTGTGAGCTGGGAGTGAGATTCCTTGATCACTTTTCCAGCCCTTTCAGTTCTTTTTTAAGCAGCTCATTCCCTGGGTATGATCTCTCAATGCCTAAACATTCTGAAGATGTTTCCATTTATGTGACCGAACTCTTGCTAATAGAGGAAACAAGAAAAATGACAAATGCAACAGTTTTTCCTGGATAGATTCCACCTAGAGATACCACTATGCATTCACATATAGGAAGAAACTTCTAGAGCTAGAAACACGTAGTGATATTTTTATTTTTTTAGTGGGACTCATCAACTGAGAAACGTTCCCTTTCTGCATCCTGAGGTAGATCTCAATCTTTCTCCCCACTGGGCAGAATTATATATATTTAACACCACCCACACTGATTTCCTATCAGTGACACAAAGCCTAACAGTGCTTTCTAGAGTCTCCATCAATTCCTCAGCAGATTTTTCTTTTAAGAGGTAGGCAATGGACTATGCTGTCAACTACAAGATTTCTGATTGTCCTGATCAGATAATTCCCATATTGTAAGACTTATTTAAATAATTCATTATCTCCTCTTATTATTACTATTTTTTATTACTATTACAATCATTAATTCAAGCGATTGGGTATTATTAATCTATTACTAACAGGGGTTGCTGTATTTTAAGTTTTAAAGATCTTTTACTAAATAAAATATTTTACTTATAAAAGTAAATTTAAAGTACTGTTTTCTCTCTTTAGGGTAATGTTTGATATTCTGATTTAATATTGTAGAACTCTGTACCCTATTCTCTTACTGGGGAGGAAGGTAATTGGGAACAGGTCTGGAATTAGAAAAAAAAATGCAGACATCTAACAATGTATATACTTCAGAGGGAAAAGGCACTTTGCTACTAAAATAGCTTATGAAAGTTGTTCTCTGGAACTGAATAAGCTCTGACAGTTAATGGAAATAATTTACTAGTGAAATGATGAGGGAAATGAATTATTTCATGGATATAAGAAGTTGGAAATATTGGTGTCACAGAGGTGAACATTTAAAATTACTCTATCTTCATACTAGAAAATAGCAATTTAAAATTTTAAAAAATATCATTTCCGTACAGCTTAAAAAAATCATGCTCAATTCCCAATACAGGTCGCATGGGGGTGGGGCAAGAGCATAATCAACTAGAATCCCCTTTATATATTCAAGTATCCAGACAACTAGAGCTCACTTAGTCATTGTTGCTGTTCAGTTGCTAAGTTGTGTCTGACGCTTTGCAGCCCCATGAACTCATCAGCATGCCAGGATATACTGTCCTTCACTATGTCCTGAAGTTTGCTCAAACTTATGTCCATTGAGACAGTGATGCCATCCAACTGTCTCACTTTCCATTGCCCCTTCTTCTCCTGCCCTCAATCTTTCCCAGCATCAGGGTCTTCTCCAATGAATCAGTTATTTGCATCAGGTGGCCAAAGTATTGGAGCTTCAGCTTCAGCATTAGTCCTTCCAATGTATATTCAGGATTGATTTCCTTTATAATTGACTAGGTTGATCTTGCAGCCCAAGCAACTCTCGTGAGTCTTCTCCGGCACCACAGTTCAAAAGCATCAATTCTTCAGGGCTCAGCCTTCTTTATGGTTCAGCTCTCACATCTATACATGACTACTGGAAAAACACAGCTTTGACTATATGGACCTTTGTCGGCAAAGTGCTGCCTCTGCATTTTAATATGCTGTGTAGGTTTGCCATAGCTTTTTTCCCAGGGAGCAAGTGTCTTTAATTTTGTGGCTGTAGTCACCATCCACAGTGGTTTTGGAGCTCAAGAAAATAATGTCTGGCACTATTTCCATTTTTTCCTCATCTATTTGCCATGTAGTTGTGGGATCAGATACCACGACCTTAGTTTCCTTACTGTTGAGTTTTAAGCCAGTTTTTTCACTCTTCTCTTTCACCCTCATCAAGAGGTTTTTAGCTTCTCTTTGCTCTCTGCCATTAGGGTGGTGTCATTTGCATATCTGAAGTTGCTTGTATTTCTCTTGGCAATCTTGATCTCAGCATGTGAGTCATCCAGCCCAGCATTTCACATGATGTACTCTGCACCATTCTTCCACGTCCAGTTCTAACTGATGATTCTTGTCCTTCATACAAGTATCTCAGGAGACAAGTAAGGTAGTCAGTATTACCATCTCTTTAAGAATTTTCTACAGTTTATTGTGATCCACACAGTCAAAGGCTTTCGCATAGTCAATGGAGCAGTAGTAGATGTCTTTTTTTTTTTTTTTGAATTCTCTTGTTTTTTTTCTAGGATCCAATGTCATTGGCAGTTTTGTGTCTGTACCCTCTGTCTTTTCTAAATCCAGCTTGTACATCTGCAAGTTTTTGATTCATGTATTGTTGAAGCCTAGCTTGAAGGATTTTGAGCATGACCTTGCTAGAATGTGGGCTTCCCTTATGGCTCAGATGGCAAAGAATCTTCCCACAATGCGGGAGACCTGGGTTCAATCCCTGGTTTGGGAAGATCCCCTGAAGAAGGGAAAGGCTACCCACTCTAGTATTGTGGCCCAAAGAATTCCATGGAATGTATAGTCTATTGGGTCTCGAACAGTCGGACATGACTGAAGCACTTTTACTTCACTTGCTAGCATGTGTAATGAGTGCAATTGTACAGTAAGTAGTCTGAACGTTCTTTGGCATTGCCTTTCTTTGGGATTGGAACTAAAACTAACCTTTTCCAGTCTTCTGGAATGTTGAATGAGGCATTTTATTAGCATCATCTTTTAGAATTTGAAATAGCTCAGCTCAGCTGGAATTCCATCAACTGCACGAGCTTTGTTCATAGTAAGGCTTCCTAAGGACCCACTTGACTTCACACTCCAGGATGTCTGTTTGACTCTAGATGAGTGATCACACCCTTGTGGTTATCTGGGTCATTAAGACCTTTTGCCTGTGAGTGTCTGAGGATGTCCTGTGGAGGCCTGGATTGTCAGTGGGGACAGGGATACTGGAAGCACCAGTACTGGAAGGCAAGTGTTGGCATAAGTCTTTTTTGGATGTCGCCGGTAGCACTACCATAGAGCCTGCAGACTCCAGGACTGAGTCACCTCAGGCCAACTAGCAAGGAGGGAGCACAGCCCACCTACCAGCAGACAGTTGGACTAAAGATTTACCGAGCATTGCTCTGCTCACCAGAGCAAGACAGTCAGTCCCTCCCATCAAGAAGCAAGAACTATAATCCCATAGCCTCTAGAATGAAAAACATAACCACAGAAAGCTAACCAAAATGATCACAGCCTTGTATAACTCAAGGAAGTTATGAGCCATGCCATGCCATGCATGGCCACCCAAAACCAATGGGTCATGGAAGACAGTTCTAAAAAATAATGTCTACTGTAGAAGGCAATGGCAAACCACTTCAGTATTCTTGCCTCAAGAACCCCATGAACATAATGAAAAGGCAAAAACGATATGACCCTGGAAGATGAGCCCTCCAAGTCAGTAAGTGTTCAATATACTGCTGAGGAAGACTGAGGGGAGACACAACTTCAGAATGAAGAGGCTGAGCCAAAGTGGAGACGATGTCCAGTTGTGGATGTGTGTAGTGGTGAAAGTAAAGTCTGATGCTGTAAAGAACAATATAGCATAGGAACATGGAATGTTACATCCACAAATCAAGATAAATTGGGTGTGGTCAAGTGGAGATGACAAGAGTGAACACCAACATTTTAGGAACTAGTGTACTAACATGGATGGGAACGGGTGAATTTAATTCAGATGATCACTGTATCTACTACTGAGGTACTATATCTATGAATACAATGGCAATTTGAGTTACTGAGATAGATGCCAACCCTGGAAGCACATCGGAGTTATTAGGTGAACATTTAAAATTAGATGCAAGTATCTGAACTCAGATCTAAGGAATTTTAACATGTAAGGGACAGGTTGCAAGCATAGGTATTGCTAATAAGCCCCCTGAGTTTATTAGATTCTGATCTATCTGGTCTATAAACAATATTTAAGACCATAGGATTCATTTTTTTTTAAGACACATACACAACCAAAGCCTTTAGTTAGGTAAATAAGATACACAACCAAAGCCTTTAGTTAGGTAAATAAGATACACAACCAAAGCCTTTAGTTAGGTAAATAAGCTATGAAGAACAAATCATATTAAAAGTGCCTCCCTTCATTACAGAATCCAAAATTGTTGAGATGAACATAAAATTCAGTTTGTCCTTTCTGACCTGGTTCTCTATTATTATTTGGCAAAGCGATTTGAGTTACAGATCTCAGAGAAAACAAGAACCATGTTTTTATTCTTGCAATTGGATTGTCATTCCAACATTCAGGAAAAAAAGAAAAAAGAAAAAAATTACTGTGAAACTCCTAGGGACCAGGCATTATCCTCTTGAACTATTTGACATCCTAGAATTATCGCTTTTAAAATTATGGTCCTTACTCTTAAACTCTCCCCATATGTATACCTTCTCTTGGCACTAAGGCTATGAAGGATCAATTGCCCCAAATAATCTATCTGACCTCCAAATTCTTCTCTCAATGATATAACATATTTGTGGAGAACAACATACACACAGGCAAGCATCCTGACTTTCTGAGAACATGTGGCCTGAGACATAATCATTTCACAAAGACACTAGCTGCTCTCAGCCTTGATTTATTATTGAATCTCCTTCACTTTAATGAATCTGTAAAAATAAATTCCAGATTCTTTGCAGTCAAGGGTATTTATGAGAAAAAATTCAGAAGCATGCCAAACACAGAGACGCTAAATAGAGTGAAGAGCATTGGAAATGGCTTGGTTTAGCTCCTAGAGGGGAAAAAAAAAAATGAGTATGTACGTAATGTACCATAAAAGACTGTTGTTGTTGAGTCACTAAGTCTTATCTGATTGTTTTGCCAGTCCATGGACTGTAGCCTGCCAGGGTCCTCTGTCCATGGCATTTTTCAGGCAAGAATACCAGAGTGGATTACCATTTTCCTCCAGGGGATCTTCCTAAGCCAGGGATTGAACCTGAGTCTCCTGAGTAGGCAGGTTCTTTACCACTGAGCCACCATGCAAGCCCAACATAAAAGATGCTCCTCTGTAAATGTGGTGAGTACTCTGATTTCATCATCTCTGCCTCAACGTGCATCCTACAAAATCTGCAGGTAGAAAAAGGATATCTAATATCTGTCACCTTGCCTAGTTAGCTGAAAGAAAAAACAAAATTCTTGAGATGAGAACTTTTGAAATCTTCCTCCTTAGCAGATTTCAAATATGCAATATATTATTATGATTAACTACAGTCATCATTCTGTCCATTATATTCTCATGACCTATGTATCTTATAACTGAAATCTATACCTTTTGACCCTTTCCCCACCCCCACCTCTGGCAACCACGTCTGCTCCCTGTGCCCATGAGCTTGGTTGTACAGCTGAAACTAATTAAAGTTATATAAATTATATCTCAATAAAAATGAATTTAAAGACAAAGTAAGAATAGTTGCCAATGGTGACTGCAGCCATGAAATCAGAAGACGACTGCTTCTTGGCAGGAAAGCGATGATAAACCTAGACACTGTGTTGAAAAGCAGAGGCATTACTTCACTGACAAAGGTCCTTACAGTCAAGGTTAGGGTCTTTTCAGTGGTCATGTCCGACTGTGAGAGCTCAACCATAAAGAAGGCAGAGCAACAAAGAATTGATGCCTTCGAACTGTGGTGCTAGAGAAGACTCCCAAAATTCCCGTGGACAGCAGGAGATCAAACCAGTCAATCTTAAGGGAAATCAACCCTGAATACTAGCTGGACGGACTGATGCTGAAGCTGAAGCCCCAGTATTTTGGTCATCTGGCGCAAACTGCTGACCCTTTGGAAAAGTCCTTGATGCTAGGAAAGACTGAGGGCAGGAGGAGAAGGAAACAACAGAGGATGAGATGGCTGGGTGGCATCACCAGTGCAATTGGACATGAACTTGGGCAAATTTTGGAAGATGGTGAGAGACAGGGAGGCCTAGCATGCTGCAGTCCATGGAATCGCCAAGAGTCAGAGACAGGACTTAGCAACTGAGCAACAAGGACTGGGCTTACAAGGTTTGTATTTATGCTAACATAGCTGTATCTATGGGCTTCCCTAGTAGCTCAGCTAGTAAAGAATTTGCCTGCAATGCAGGAGACCCCAGTTCTATCCTTGGGTCAGAAAGATCCCCTGGAGAAGGGAATGGCTACCCACTCCAGTATTCTGTCCTGGAGAATTCTGTGGAGATAGGAGCCTGGCAGGGGGTTGCAAAGAGCTGGACATGAATGAGTGACTTTTACTTCACTTCACTTCACTTCATTTGTGTCTATATTTCAGTTCTATCCCACTCAAGTAACAAGATGAAAATAGGAGAATCAAACATCAACATTATTCAGTCTGAAACTGACTGAGTTAATAATATTGGAGAGAAGTTCTTTGTTTCATCAACACTTTTTTTCCACAACAGGTATAAGAAATCCACATTGATGTCAAATAAGCTTCAAGTCACATGTCAATGTAAAATGATTGGTAGCAGCTACATGAAAGAATCTGCTGAGAAAGAAACTGAGTTCAGAATTAGCAAAAAACAGAGCCCTGCAAGACTGTGTATGTCTGCCCTGTGACAGTGGATGGGGATGGTGATACCTGGAATGTATTCATGCCACCAAGCCTGCATTATCACACTGTATTATAATTATCTTTTTACATCTTATGGCTCTGCTCATAGAAGCTTTTGTTGATTAACAATTATATTGTCTTCATCTTTATATCCGCACTTACATAGTTCCTGGCCCACAAAAGATACCAGTAATACATGGAAGTGAAGGTCCAAGTGACAATCACTTTTCTCTTCTTTTGCCAGGAAAGGTCAAATCTCTGTGTGCGTGTTGACTGAACTAACCCTCTTGATCGTGCCAGTGTCCATATGAAGCTAACGTTCTTCGTAAAGAAGTTAAAACAAACTAAAATAGAGATGTGTAAACATTTAGTTGGAAGTATATAAAATAACTATTCATCATAGGTATGAATTATTATTCAGTGAGAATAATTTGGTATTATTCAGTGAGATTGATGATTATCTATCTCAGAGATCACCTGATATCCAGAAGATTTTACTTGAATCCAGACAGCTTTTTCTTTTTTCAAGCATGTACTCATGAATCAAACATTTACTGGCAACTCTGTTATAAAAAGAGACTTCAGGAAAACAAATAAATTTAAGTCAGGTTGTATGTGACTAAGAACTATGCAGTCCATTGTAGGCAAATAGAACATCCATAAAGAGATAAAGAAATGTTATAGAAAAGCTATAGTCATCCATTAGTGGTTTGGCTGCTAAACCTGATAGCCACCTCTATGGCTGTGGCCCTACTCAACCACATGCTCCATCCAATCACAACCAAGTCAACAACTACTTGCCAGATTGTTCTTCACTCTTCCATTATTGTTTCTACCATTGCCCACTTTGGCACTATCTCTAGTAGCTTCTTTAAGAGTATACCCCTCTTCTCAGCCTCCAGTCCTTTCAATTCACATTCTCCGAGAGAGTCATATTGCTTTAATCACCCAATTCATTCCGTTTTTATCTCGATCAAAGATTCTTAAGAGCCATTCATTTTGCTTAAGAATGATTTCTCTCAGCAATAACTTTTGCCACCTGGTCTCAGCCTCCTGACCTGTCTTATGCCTAGAAACTCTCTGCTTTGTTCTATGAACCTCAAACACCTTGTCTTTTTCATAACTGGAGATACCAGTTCTGTAAGTTCAGAAATATAATATTCTTCTTCTTTATATGTATTTATCAAATAAGTTGAACACTGTATGCTATGAATCTGGGAAAGGCACAGTAAAATTTAACAATACTGAAAAAATTTTGGAAATGCTTTTTAATAAAAATGATATCATTGGAATGCAGTAGAGAAGATATTTACTTGGCTTTATTATGGTATCCCAGGAATCATCTCATTTATCTTTTCTGATACTTTCACAGGGATAGGCAATTATACCTACAATGGAATTATCTACAAAAGTTATTTATCTGAAATCAAATATCATTAAGGGGCAAAGCCAGAATTGGATCTCTATGTTTTGTTCTACTATCCTATGCAATGTCCAATGTTTTAACTGTATCCAAAAGGAAAATAAGAGCTTTATAAGAATTTTTAGGCAGGAAATAACATGATATACCTAAGTTTTAGTTTGGCAAAAGTGTGCATGAGTTAATTAAAGAAAGAATAGATTGAATGTCATGAAAGTAATATAACAAAAACTTATGCCATAATCAAGAAGGATGTATGCTAGGGCAGAGTGAGGAAAGGATACAAACATCCATATATCATCTATATAAATATAGGGTCGGGGAAGAATTCACAGACAAACTTCAAGGTAAATATAAGGTACATATTAGCTTAGGTTAGGAAAAGTGCTACAAAAACAATCCAACATCTGGCCATGCTGTGCTAACCCATTTAGGTAACTAGTAAAAGGAAATAAAATGTGTTGTTTCTAGTATCATCAATTGAGAACAACCTCCCAGCCAATTAAAAGGAAATGCAAGACTAAAAAGTAGAAAGTATGATTAAGTTTGCCAAGATGCTCCAAAAGTAACCTTGAAATTCACTGCTAGGAGACTGTTATTAAGGGGATCAAAACTAGATCTTCTTTTAGGTAAAAGACTCACAAATCTGCTCTGATTGTTGAAAGCATCTAAAGATCAACTTATTAAGACAGACATCCTCTTTTGAGTTCAAGCATTTTTCAAATGGGAAAGTGTTTATTAAAATAGGTCGATCGTTGCTGCTGCTGCTAAGTCGCTTCAGTTGTGTACGACTCTGTGCGACCTCATAGAGGTAAGCAGACTTTTAAAAATTGGAATATAATTACTTTAGCATAGATGGTTTTAATAAAAATAAAACATGTAATGCTAAGAAAGAGATTACTCAGTCTGACAGTTATAATTATAAATTTTACAAAAATGATAGCAAAAAGGAGACACAATGATTAATAGATTCAAGCAAGGTTAAAAGGACAGAAAACAATACTAACAAAAAGGCTGTGAGGTATCTTTAGCAGGGTAAACTGTAAAGGGAAAGTGTTAGTTGCCCAGTCATGTCTGACTCTTTGTGGCTCTTTGTGACCCCAGGGCAGGTAACTGCCAGACTCCTCTGTCCACGGAATTCTCCAGGCAAGAATACTGGAGTAGGTAGCTGTTCCCTTCCCCAAAGAATCTTCTTGACCCAAGGATCAAGCCTAGGTCTCCTGTATTTCAGGCAGACTCTTCACTGTCTGAGCCAGCAGGGAAGCCAACATTATGGTATTATGGCATCTGATAGAAATTGTAACTCAATTTTACCTGCCAGGCTCCTCTGTCCATGGGATTCTCCAGGCAAGAATACAAGAGTGGGTTGCCATTTCCTTCTCCAGGGGATATTCCTGACCCAAGGATCAAACCCGGGTGCCCTGCATTGCAGGCAGATTCTTCACTGACTGAGCTATGAGGGAAGCCCTCAATTTTACACTCACATAAAAATTTTCAGTGTTTTAGAAAGAGTGGTGTTAATACCAGGTAATTGTATACATGAACACAAGTTTCATAGGACAGGCAAGATACACATATTTGTATACAAAAGCAGAAAAAGATATACATAGAAAATTCATTTTAGAATTTGCTCTGAGAACAGAAATTTAGGAATAACCTGAATGTCCAAAACTGAGAGTCTAGCTAAGAATATCACATTGCCTGGGTGAAATTTTAAGTACACAATTAACAAATCAGAAGAAAAAATATATGTGAATTTGAGGTGCTATCCAACGTAACCACCAATGAGTGACATGTGATTATTTAAATTTATTGAAAAAAATGTTATATTGGACAATCCTGGTCCTGAAGGAAATGAATGGGAATGTGAAAACATTATCTGTATATAATGGGAATGTTCACTTATTTTTTTCTTATGATTTTAATTTGCAAAATGCATGTTACTCTTATAATTCATGATTTAAGTATTTCATTACATAAAAACATGAAAAACTGTATTTAAAATTATAAATTTATTTTGGATAGAAGTCCACTTCTATCTTTAGTTATTCAAATGCCATTTTGTCTTATTCTACTGTCCTATGGATTTATGTATTCTTAGTAGCCAAAATACTTCCACACAGAATGCACACAGAAGTTGCTCACAAATGGTTTAATCAATAGTTTTATGGTTAAAACATGTGGATTTTGGAGCCAAATCACCAGGTTTAAGCTCAGAATTGCCACTTAGTGGTTTGGTAATTTTGAACAGGTTTCTTCCATATTGAGTGACTTGGCTTTCTCATCAGTAAAATGTGTTAATAACAGAAAAAATATTTACTTGCACTATGAGGATAACATATGTGAAATATTTATCTGAGTGTCTAAAGCAGAATGAGTGTTTAGGAAAAGTTAATTACTATCAGGAAGAGAGAAGTTGATCTGTTATTCTTTCTCCTGTAATTTAAGCAGACTTTGCATCTTATTCATTGCTGTGCATTCCATTTCTAGCACATGGATTAGAGATTGACACCTAACCGATGATCCAATATTTCTGTATTGACTCATTTAATCAATCTATGATATAAAGATTAACTTTTTGTAGTTTTGTTAAAAAAGCTTTATAAGTGAATGTAGTATTATTTATAGCGCCAAATATGTCAGGCTTTATGCTAAAAGATGAACTTATAATGAGTCCCCATTCTAGAAGACTTAAAAGCTTGAAGGGAAAGAGGACAAATAAATAGAAAACGAAAGTACATGTTAAGGAGTTTTTGTTAGAGGACAGTATAAGCAGTTGTGAGAGCTCAGAAGAGAGGAAGTAACTCAGCCTAGGAGAGGAAAGGTTTCACAGAGAAAGAGATTCTGCTTTGGTGTTTAGGGTCAATGAATGGATGTTACTATCATTCAAATATTGCAAGCACAGAAAGAAAAACAATGATCTAAGGCTGTGGGGAGTCTCTATGCTCATGTTGAATGTGGGTGCCTCTGGAACATACAAATGGAGTCTCCAAGCAATGAATGAACACATTTTGAGAAGCGCCTGTAAAGGAGAAAAGAAGACAGCAATATGATTTAAAAATTGGACGTAAGAGTGAATACTTACTAAAAAATATGAGAGAAATACAGCATATCATTAAGTATAAAGATCTGGCAAATAGCAAATAATTACAATATCCAGCCCCCCACCAAATAATGTAACCAAAGCATATATTTAATTGTCTCACCTCTATACTTCTGTTTGATTTACATTTTTAGTTGTATACTAGTAGCCCACCTCTTCTATAACAATTCTGAAATGTGATTCTCTATAGAGAGAACCGAAAGATAATTCAGACTTCCAGCTGGTAGCTGATTGAAATGTAATTTTTTTATATAATGGTTTAGAAACATTTCTTTCAGCTTCACAACCCCTTATTGAAAACTTGTCTATACTTTGCTCTGTAACTTTTACTCAGGTTATGTTTCTTACTAAAGGAAAAACCTTATGAAAAATCTGATCTTCTCATCTCACTTGGCATGGTCCCTGTTCAGCTGAGCCAGGACACTCCTGCTGTCCTTCTCCTTCTGGAGCTTCTAGAGCATCAGAACATAGGGGTAGAGGCATAAAACATGGGAATATGGAAAAGCTGCTATGAGGACTGGGCCTTAATGCCTTCTAAACAGAGGATAGAGCAATGTCTAGGATGAGCCTTTTTCTTGAGTGCAATTATAGGGTCCAGAGAATTGAGAAGACCCAGTAAGACAGGTCTTTTACTTAAGAAGGGGAGAGACTGAGTGGGAAGGGTTATATTGGACATAATGATGGAAGTCTATTAGCCTGACCAATGACACAGGATCAGCATGGAGAAAAAGGGCCACTCCAAGTTGGGGTATGTTCTATGAATTGGCTATTTTTTTTTCTTTCTATAAAGGGTTAAACAGTAAATATGTTTGGCTCTGCGCTCCACATGGTCTTTGTTGCAACTATTCAACTCCGCCAGCAAGAAAACAGTATAGCCAGTGTATAAATGAGTAGATATGGTTGTGTTTCAATAAGACTTCATTTATAAAAATAAGCAGCCAATGGGTTTGGCCCAAGGTCATAATTTGCTAATCTCTGCTTTGGCCTATCATTGGAATTTGAAGACTTAACAGGAGTTTCACCAAGAAAAACACAAAAGTCCTCTAGCTGTCTTTGGAATTAGAAAAAGGGAGGGCTACTCCTTATGTGTAAAACACAATTCTGTGATGAAAACAGTTTACAAGTTCCTTTTGGAGAATGCAACAGATTAAACTGCTCATACAGTAGCCAAATGGAAATTTACACAGGCAAAAAGTTGTACATTTTAAATGAATGTCACAGACAACAAATGTTACAGAGAAGGATAAAAGATTATTTCATATTGAATGGTCAGAGAAAACTTCATGGAGGAGATGAAGCTTTAACAATCTTTTAAATCACAAACAGCATTTTTGTAAATGTAGAAAGTGGGAAAGTATTTTAAATGTGAAAAAAATGAGAGAAAAGATGTGAAGGTTAGAATCTAGGGGATCAAATACCATTGATTCAAGGACATTAAAAAAAATGGCCATTGAATGTAGCCAGTGTTTATGAGGAAATAGTCTTCTAAACTACAGTTATACATGAAATAGAATCTGTTAAACTTTTATCTTCAGGCCAAGTAGAAATACAAGGAGAATGATTCCTCCTCCTTGATGATCTATTCCACAGACACTGTAATTTACAGAAGCAGAAGAAATGAATATAAAGTCAAACTTCCATGTAATAAATCCACCTGGACTACGTTGGCTATGAAAGTTAACACTTTTCTGTAGAGCATGAGATTTGTAGCCTCAATCCCCTAGGACATCCTGCAAAACAGAGACAATTCAGCACATCCCTTGAGGAATTGCAATGATAATGAAGTAGAAAAATGTAATATGCTTTGCCTCCTGGATGCCTAGCTAGATTACAAAATAAAAATCTGGGAGTTGAATTAGCTCCATTATCTACATTTTCAAGCTGTTCACAAAGAGTGGGTTGAATGATATAGATTTGCACATTTAGTGCAATAGTACTGAAAAAGGAATGATAGTTAGCTATTTGAATAACAAGTGAATATGTTCTCTCAAAACATAATTTCCCACTAGAAAACAAAAATATTAAGAATAGCTTCTTTGGACAAGAAATAACAAAGTAAGTACCAAAATGATCTCTGTTCTACAAACACTCATATTCTATTACATTATCTACAAGTCTTATTTGCTTTTCCTATTCATTTTACCTCTATGAATGCTTAAGTAGAAAATGGATTTGAAAGGTAAAGAACCTGTATGGTCTTATCAGGAGTTTCATGGATATTGGACTTCTCTCTAAGGGCTAAACTTTTAAATATGTAATTGTTCCTTAGCCCAAATTAATCTATGTAAATCAAACTGCAATTGGCTCTCTCTTCCACTCTTCTTACTCTCTTAGAAAGAAGAAAAATAAAAAAAGAAGCACTTCATATAACCCCTTTACCACAGTTTACTTTTCAGCTACAAAAGTAAATTTCAGTATCTAGTATTAAATGTAACCTTTCTTGATGGTTACTTTTTGTTAAGCATATACCTGCAAAGAGTAATTTTTGTATATTACATTTTCTTCTTATAAAAATTACAACTAAATATTATTTACACTTATGTCAGATATTTGGTTATTGTTTTATTGCATTAACTTTTTTATTGACATAACAACCTTATGAACCAGATATTATAATCTAAACTTTATTAAACTGAAGCACAGAGAGTTTCACCAATTCAAATCTAATCCATTCTGACTCAACAGTCTACGTTCTTAAACACTAAGTTATTACCTGTTTCAGTTTAGTTCAGTTTAGTTGCTCATTACCTGTTTAATTGTATATAAAGAAGATGTTTGCTAGAAACACAGCAAATGTTAACTAAATTCAGTATTTAAATAGATTTAAAATTTATAATGGAGACTCAGTTCCTTATAAGAAGTAACTTAATTAAAAAAAAAAAAGGTTAGCAAAAGACTTCATCTGGTTTTCTAAAGAAAACTAGTGTTTACCCAATAAATATTTACAAATTACCAGCTATATTTACATCATCCTGTATTAGGGAGCTTTGAATAACATGATTGATGAAGGAAAGAGACCTGAAGAGCTTAAGAATTCCTATGATCCAAGAGGGGCAGGATCTCCCTGAAACTGCATACATCATTTTGAATATGTGTGTGTGTATATATATATATATATATATATAGAGAGAGAGAGAGAGAGAGAGAGCTTAGTATTATTGTTTAGAAAAAAATATATATATATGCTTTTCTAAATTGGGAGTTCATGGCTTTCATCCCATTTACAAAGTATCAGTGACAGTCCTCAATTTAATTACCACTGTCTTCGAAACAATGAAACAAGGGAGTCCACTTTTAACTAGGCCAGTCAGGACTTCCAACCTAAGTGAGACGATTCCACACATACCCCAAAGAACTTATTTTAATCATCATTCACATAAGGTGGAAGAGTCAAATTCTACTGCAGTACCAGAACTCTCACTGTATACGTGAGGATTCTAGAACTTGAGTACAGTCACTTGTCTAACTTATTCTACCTTGGTTGTTGTTTGGTCACTAAGTCATGTCTGGCTCTTTGTGACCCCAGGGACTGTATCTCTCCTGGCTTCCCTGTCCATGGAATTTTCTAAGCTATAATACTAGAGTGGGTTGGCACTTCCTTTCCCAGAAGATCTTCCTGATCCAGGGATCGGACCCACATCTCCTGCATTGGCAGGCAGCTTCTTTGCCACTGAGCCACCTTGGAGACACAACTAATTCAGCAACTACAACAGTAGAATAAACAAAGTGACCGCTGATGACAGTGACCCACCTAGTCTTGTGACAAAGATTGTTTTACGGTTAAAAAAAAAATTCCCAATGTATGCTTAATGTTGATAAAAAATTGGAATTTTAATGTCTTTATATTTTAACTCATTAAATGAATCCCCCAATCATCCCTAAGTTAACTCAGTTCAATTCAGTTGCTCAGTCATGTCTGACTCTGCAAACCCATGGACTGCAGCATGTCAGGCTTCCTTATACATCACCAGCTCCCAGAGCTTGCTCAAATTCATGTCCATTGAGTCAGTGATGCCATTCAACCATCTCACCCTCTCTTGTCCCCTTCTCCACCTGTCTTCAATCTTTCCCAGCATATACACTAGATACAGCAGTTTTAAGACATGACAAAGTTGCTGTCTTTGACATTTTCTAAGATATAAATTATTCCATCATTTGTCATCTTTGTCATGTTTATTTAGTGTAGGAGTCATAGCATGCGTAAAAAAGTTTTCAGAAAAAAATTGCTGAAGTTTCAAGACTACATACTTAAGGAATGAAAGAGGAGCAACTCAACAACGCTATTTGAGAGCCAGGCTGCCGAGATTTCACTTTCAGGTCTACATCTTTCCATCCAGTCAAGCTTTCCTCTTTGCAATTTTATTTTTTTTAATCTAAAGGTAAGGTGAAGCTAGTAGTAAAGAATCCACCTGCCAGTGCAGGAAATGAAAGACACTCGGGTTCTGTCCTTGGGTTGGGAAAATTCCCTGCAGAAGGAAATGGCAAACTACTCTAGTATTCTTGTCTGGACAGAGAAGCCTGGCAGGATACAGTCCAAGGGGCTGCAAAGAGTTGAACATGGCTGAGGGACTGAACACACAAAATATTCTAGAAACAGTGGTGGTTTGAGGCTCAGTCTAAAAGTTGGCAAATATCGTTGAGGCAATTTTTTTCCTTCCATAGCGTGGGATGTCTCATTAGCAGAATTCAATCCCCAGTTTAATAGAGTTATTTGGCATTATTGAAATATATAGAACATTTCACATGGCAGATGTTTGTGAACACTTTAGTAGGCTGTTGATTCTAATTCCACTTAGCATGCCATACCTCAGTAAACAAAGTCTTTTGAAGAGAAATAACAATATCAAGTATTGCTTTCCCTTGTAAGGAAAATGATTCCCATTTATGTTAAACACTAATTTACAGCTATATGAAAATTTAAAATGTATACAAATCAATCACTCATTAAAAGGCTTCAGTATCTCTTTAGTCAGTAAGAAAATGACCAAGTTATTATAATGAGATATAAGGCCCTAGAACCCATGCTTTGGAGGGTAGTGTTCCAGCTGTCCTCTGGGCACATCATTACCCAACACGTAATCTGTATGGTCAGGGAAATACATTGTACATGAATGTCTGTGAAGTGCTTTTTTCTTTTGAGACATGTGCTGGAAGTCATTGAGTCATGGGATCTGAAAGCATGGGCAACAGGCCTTTTACGGTACAGGGTCGACCTAGGTTTGATAAAAGAAGAAAGGCAAACCACAAGGAAAATCTCTCTTCTTACGAGATCATCTTAGTGAAGAAATTCAAGAAGTCTGAGATTGCTAAATTAGCCACTGGGTTGTCAGACCACTGTGAAAATATGTATGCTATGTACTTAACAGCTTAATTCATATCTTACAAAATTTAGACATATGGTATATGAGCAAGCATGGGTCTCTTTGACTGTATATGATTTGAAGACACCCCCATCTTTTTGCAATGCTGCCACCTTCATTGCAATATGAATTGGAAGTATCATTTATTATTCTTAGCATTTTGTTTCATATCTTTCTACTTGGACATTTACTTGTATGTATAGTTTCCTTCTTCTATTCTGTGCCCCAAACTCCGCTCTAATTTGTCTAATAAACAAATTCATCTCTTAAGAGACAGATAAAACGTCATCTCTCTGGTAAGTCCTTTACTAATGTCTCTTCTCTGCTCTTGCTATTCCAGTTGATCCTTGAGAATTTCTTGGAGAAAATCTTCACCTATAAAGCTCTATAGGCTTCCTTGGCTCAGACAGTAAAAGAATCTGCCCGCAGTGCAGGAGACCCAGGTTCAATCCCTGGGTTGGACAGATGCCCTGGTGAAGGAAATGGCTACTCACTCCAGTATTCTTGCCTGAAGAAGTCCATGGACAGAGAGGCCGGGCAGGCTATACTCTATTGGGTCGCAAAGTGTTGGACATGACTTAATGACTAACACACACACACACACACAAGGTTCTATTCCTGTTGCTAGTTGTTAAAGATAGCTATTCCTCTGAGATCTCTTTTAGAACACCCCGATCCAGCTCTTGTTCTACATTCTCAGCTCTATAAGTATTTCAACTTTATGTACCAAACACAATTCACAGGCATCAGGAATTGTTAGGACACAGAGAATTAAAAACCAGAACCCAGTGCAGAGAATAGTGAGAGTCAAGGGAAGGATTATTATTAAAGTCTGTGAACTGACCCCAATGCCTGATATTCACTTGCTATATACACTTAGTTCATTTACATCTATGCAATTAAAGCACTGTATATTCTTCTGTAATAATATATTTCTATAATCTTTATAATAATCCTGGTGATAAATCACAAGGCAAAACCATAAAATGGGGTTGAGGTAGGAATATATAAGACAAATGCAATGGAGTGATATTTATTTCATGGCTACTAAATAATGTCTTTGGGATTGGAATGAAAACTGATATTTTCCAGTCCTGTGGCCACTGCTGCGTTTTCCAAATTGCCTGGCATGTTGAGTGCAGCACTTTCACAGCATCATCTTTTAGTATTTGAAATAGCTAAACTGGAATTCTATCACCTCCACTAGCTTTGTTCATAGTGATGCTTCATAAGACCAACTTGACATCACACTCCAGGATGTCTGGCGCTAGGTGAGAGATCACACCATCGTGACTTTCTGGGTCATTAAGATCTTTTTTGTACAGTTCTTCTGTATATTCTTGCCACCTCTTCTTAATAGCTTCTGCTTCTGTTAGATCCATACAATTTCTGTCCTTTATCGAGCCCGTCTTTGCATGAAATGTTCCCTTGGTATCTCTAATTTTCTTGAAGAGATCTCTAGTCTTTCCTATTCTGTTGTTTTTCTCTATTTCTTTGCATTGATCGCTGAGGAAGGCTTTCTTATCTCTCCTTGCTATTCTTTGGCACCCTGCATTCAGATGGGTATATCTTTCCTTTTCTCCTTTGCTTGTCACTTCTCTTCTTTTCTCAGCTATCTGTAAGGCCTCCTAAGATAGCCATTTTCCTCTTTTTTCATTTCATCCATGGGGATGGTCTTGATCCCTGTCTCTTGTACAATGTCATGAACCTCCGTCCACAGTTCATCAGGCACTCTATCTATCAGATCTAGTCCTTTAAACCTATTACTCACTTCAACTATATAATTATAAGGGATTTGATTTAGGTCATACCTGAATGGTCGAGTAGTTTTCCCCACTTTCTTCAATTTCAGTCTGAATTTGGCAATACGGAGTTCATGATCCAAGCCACAGTCAGCTCCTGGTCTTTTTTTTTTTTTTTTTTTTTTTGCTAACTGTAAAGGGCTTCTCCATTTTGGCTACAAAGAATATAATCAACCTGATTTCAGTGTTGACCATCTGGTGATGTCCATGTGTAGAGTCTTCTCTTGTGTTGTTGGAAGAGAGTGTTTGCTAGGCAATGCCAAAGAATGCTCAAACTACTGCACAATTGCACTCATCTCACACACTAGTAAAGTAATGCTCAAAATTCTCCAAGCCAGGTTTCAGCAATACATGAACCATGAACTTCCAGATGTTCAAGACTGTTTTAGAAAAGACAGAGGAACCACAGATCAAGTTGACAACATCTGCTGGATCACTGAAAAAGCAAGAGAGTTCCAGAAAAACATCTATTTCTGCTTTATTGACTTTGCCAAAGCCTTTGACTATGTGGATCACAGTAAACTGTGGAAAATTCTTCAAGTGATGGGAATACCAGACCACCTGACCTGCCTCTTGAGAAACATGTATGCAGGTCAGGAAGCAACAGTCAGAACTGGACACGGACCAACAGACTGGTTCCAAATAGGAAAAGGAGTATGTCAAGGCTGTATGTTGTCACCCTGTTCATTTAACTTATATGCAGAGTACATCATGAGAAACGCTGGAGTGGAAGAAGCACAAGCTGGAATCAAGACTGCCGGGAGAAATATCAATCACCTCAGATATGTAGATGACATCACCCTTATGGCAGAAAGTGAAGAAGAACTAAAGAGTCTGTTGATGAAAGTGAAAGAGGAGAGTGAAAAAGTTGGCTTAAAGCTCAACATTCAGAAAATTAAGAAAATGGCATCTGGTCCCATCACTTCATGGCAAATAGATGGGGAAACAATGAGAGAATTTATTTTGGGGCACTCCAAAACAACTGCAGATGGTTACTGCAGCCATGAAATTAAAAGATGGTTACTCCTTGGAAGGAAAGTTTTGACCAATCTAGTTCAGTTCAGTTCAGTCACTCAGTCGTGTCTGACTTTTTGCAACCCCATGAACCACAACATGCCAGGCCTCCCTGTCCATCACCAATGGCCTGAGTCCTCCAAAACCATGTCCATTGAGTCGGTGATAACATCCAACCATCTCATCCTTTGTCATCCCCTTCTCCTCCTGCTCTCAGTCTTTCCCAGCATCAGGGTCTTTTCAAATGAGCTTTAAGACCAACCTAGACAGCATATTAAAAAGCAGACATTACTTTGTCAACAAAGGTCTGTCTATTCAAGGCTATGATTTTTCCAGTAGTCATGTACGTATATGACAGTTGGATTATAAGGAAAGCTGAATGCTGAAGAATTGATGCTTTTGAACTGTGGTGTTGGAGAAGATTCTTGAGAGTTCCTTGACTGCAAGGAGATCCAACCAGCCCATCCTAAAGGAGAGCAGTCCTGCGTGTTCATTGGAAGGACTGATGCTGAAGCTGAAACTTCAATACTTTGGCCATCTGATGTGAAGAGCTGACTCATTGGAAAAGACCTTGATACTGGGAAAGACTGAGGGAAGCAGAAGAAGGGGATGACAGAGGATGAGATGGCTGAATGGCATCACTGACTCAATGGACATGAGTCTGAGTAATCCAGGAGTTGGTGATGGACAGGGAGGCCTGGTGTGCTGTGGTTCGTGGGGTCGCAAAGAGTCGCACACTACTGAGCAACTCAACTGAACTGAACTGAAATAATGTCTAAAACTTTATTAATGGAAGAGTGCTGTTTACCTTGCACTCAAAAGTTGTATATTTTCTTTTGAAAACCTGCAAATTTATTACTTCATACTCATCCATTATAGCATAAGCAGGCTTAGATGGATTAAGTAGAGAAAAGTTGTTCATTCAATTATATATAATATTCCTGGAACAAATAGTGTTGCAAATTACAAAAAGTATTTTCCATATAATCAAAGATAGCACCTAATACATGAGCTTCTAACTGATATGACAATGTATGGATTTTTAATCCTCCTCTAAATGGTAAATTTACAGTGCATAAAGTTCTCAAGTGCACAGAAATAAGACAACACAGTTCCAATCAAAGAAATACACTTAGTATACTGCATTATTTTTTTTTCCCCTTTTTCATTTGATCCCAATATAAAAAGTGAAGAAATAGACAATGATACTTATATAATTATGTTGTAAAATTTGGGAGAGGTAAGTGACCTGAACAAAAGTAAGGTGGCTACACTTCACTAAAAGTGCTGATATAGTCATATATGTAAGGCTGTAATAATATGAATATCAAGAGCAATCATGAAATCT
This sequence comes from Neotragus moschatus, assembly GCA_006410615.1. Taxonomy (NCBI): domain Eukaryota; kingdom Metazoa; phylum Chordata; class Mammalia; order Artiodactyla; family Bovidae; genus Neotragus; species Neotragus moschatus. Next base: position 803,656 of record SJYA01003257.1, on the reverse strand, counting down.
ATGAAAAGCAATATATTCATCAATTACAACAGAATGCTAAAAATATTCAAGTAAATCACATGAAGGAAAGTAAAAGAATCAATTCAATGAGAAATAGAGGGCAAAGTAAAATACATAATAAATTTGACATGTCAATAATTCTTTGTAAATTATCTAGAAACACTAAGAACAAGTTAGAGATTCATAGACTGGATAAAAACGATTACCCAGCTCTATGCTGTCTGTAGAACCTACTTCAGTAAAGACATAAACATTTGAAAGAACATAAATTTAAAAAAAAGATATATAGTTCAATTAATAATTTAGAAGTCTACACTAATATTATGTAAGTGGATTTCAACCATATAAAATTACTAGGGACAAAATGGACACTAGATAATGATAGAATAATGAATACATCAAGAAGATACAGCACTCCTATATATGTATACACCAGTTTCAAAATAATAAAACAAAAATGTAAAGATGTGAAAGAAGGAATAGATAAATCTACATTTATTGGTAGATACTTTAAAACCAGCTTCCAATCATTGGGAGGGCAATTAGACAGAAAAGTAAGAGCAGTTAATGTATATATAAAACCCCATCAGACAGGATGACATTTATTGAATAATCCAACAAATATCAATGTTCTCTCATTCTTCTTTGCTGTGCACCCTCCATGAAATCAGATAATCGCCGTTTTATGTCACTACTATCTTCTGTTCTAAAAATGCATATAAAAAAGTCACACAGTATGCTATATTTTGATCCAGTCTTTCCCTCAGCGCACTATTTTCATTCAATAAAATGTCTTAGAGGTGCAATTATGTCATTGCAAATTGTGATATCTTATTTTTATTGAGGTGTGATATTCCACTGTGTGAACCAATTTGTGTATACACCCATCTAATGATGGAAATGCAGTTTGTTTCCAATGGTAGGTTGTTACAAATAAAGTGGTTGTATGTATTTTATAAAAAATATTTTTGTGAATATATGTCTTTGTTTCCTCTAGGTAAGAACTGCTGGGTATTATGATCAATGTATATTTAATTCTCAAAGAAACAAACTTTTTCCCCAAGAGGCAGTATGACTTTGCACTCTTTTAAACTGATGCTTTTTGAATTGTGGTGCTGGAGAAGATTCTTGAGAGTCCCTTGGACAGCAAGCAGATCAAATCAATTCTAAAGGAAATCAACGCTGAATATTAATGAGAAGGCCTGACACTGAAGCTGAAGCTCCAATACTTTGGCCACCTGAGGCAAAGAACTAACTTACTGGAAAGACCCTGACGCTGGGAAAGACTGAGGGCAGCAGGGGAAGGGGGCAACACTGGATGAGATGATTGATAATATCACCGACTTAATGGATATGAGTTTGAGGAATCTCTGAGAGATAGCGAAGGACAGGGAAGCCTTGCATGCTGCAGTTCATAAGATCACAAAGACTTAGACATGACTTAGTAAATAAATGAATTAAAAGAAATGAGGACAATCTCAGAGACCTCCAGGACAATATGCAACGCTCCAACATTCGANACGCGGGGTGGTTCCTCTCGGCCACGCTCAAGTGAGCCGGCTCCGCAGCCGCCTGCGCTCCAGCATATTAACTTTAAAAAATAATTACAGTGCATGGGACCAGAGGAGGGAAGTCAGCTTCCATTCATGGAATACTTACTAAGTGCCCCATCTCGCTTCATGCTTTACATGCATCATTTCTGAGTCTCCGATTAGATGTTATGTATAAACCCAGGCCCAATATGACTGTCTACTCAGGAGTCTGCCAAGAAAAAGAATTGAAGCTACTGCTGACATAACATAAATCTTCAGAGACTGAATGATAAGAGTGACTTCTCAGAGCAAGTTCTTGAGAAAGTATTTTAACTGTTCTGAGCCTGTTTACTGGTCAAGGCCTGAGAGAGCAGCCCAGTTATTCTCTATGCAGCCAGACTCAACAGAGATTATTGGATAAACTAAAAACAATAAAGGATGAAAAGTAATGAGATGACTGAAATGGTTATATGCCATTGTTATAGTATAATTTCTAGAGTATAAACTGCAAACAGTCATAATTCAGAAAAGGCCTAGGATTTTGGTTTAGTTGGTTCTGATTGAAGTAAAAGACAGAAAGTAGAGTAGTAACTAACAAAGGCTTCAGCTCAGTTCCGTTCAGTCACTCAGTCGTGCCGGACTCTTTGTGACTCCTGGAACTGCAGCACGTCAGGCCTCCCTGTCCATCACCAACTCCCGGAGTTCACCCAAACCCATGTTCATAGAGTCGGTGATGCCATCCAACCATCTCATCCTCTGTCATCCCCTTCTCCTCCTGCCCTCAACTTTTCCCAGCATCAGGGTCTTTCCCTATGAGTCAGCTCTTCGCATTAGGTGGCCAAAGTATTGGAGTTTCAGCTTCAACATCAGTCCTTCCAATGAACACCCAGGAATGATCTCCTTTAGGATGGACTGGTTGGATCTCCTTGGCAGTCCAAGGGACTCTCAAGAGTCTTCTCTAACACCACAGTTCAAAAGCATCAATTCTTCAGCGCTCAGCTTTCTTTATAGTCCTAATCTCACATCCATACATGAACCTTGGAAAAACCATAACCTTGACTAGACAGACCTTTGTTGACAAAGTAATGTCTCTGCTTTTTAATATGCTATCTAGGTTGGTCATAACTTTCCTCCCAAGGAGTAAGCGTCTTTTAATTTCATGCCTGCAATCACTGTTGCAGTGATTTTGGAGCCCAGAAAAATAAAGTCTGACACTGTTTCCCCATCTATTTGCCATGAAGTGATGGGACTGGATGCCATGATCTTAGTTTTCTGAATGTTGAGCTTTAAGCCAATTTTTTGACTTTCATCAAGAGTCTCTTTAGCTCGTCTTCACTTTCTGCCATAAGAGTGGTGTCATCTGCATATATGAGCTTATTGCTTGGATGAAGACAAAAGCCAGGGTATGTTTGATCATTTGTAGGAGACAGAGTTGGAGAAGGCAATGGCAACCCACTCCAGTACTCTTGCCTAGAAAAATCCCATGGATGGAGGAGCCTGGTAGGCTGCAGTCCAGGGGTCGTGAAGAGTCAGACATGACTAAGCAACTTCACTTTCCCTTTTCACTTTCATGCATTGGAGAAAGAAATAGTAACCCACTCCAGTGTTCTTGCTTGGAGAATCCCAGAGACCGCTAAGCCTGGTGGGCTGCTGTCTATGGGGTCACGCAGAGTTGGGCACGACTGAAGTGACTTAGCAGTAGCAGCAGCATCAGGAGACAGAGTTATCATACCAAAAGAGGAATCTGTTCTGATAGCTTTCTTTATATTATTCCCTTTATGTTGCTTACAGGATGTGGAAAAGTCTGCAAGGAATTTCTGGGCTAAATCCCAGACAAAGATTTTGGAACTGAATGAGGGCTGAAGAAATCATTTGATGGAGGTTAGAAAAAGCTGGCAGAGGAGTAGGTGGACATGGAATACATCTCTCTCCATAATACATCAGGAATACACCTTCAGACACAGAAGTGCATCCAGAATGCCAGCTGAGAGTAGACAGGAGTAACTGAAAAGTGGAAAAGAATATACAGAACCACACAAAACTTGGTAGGATGAAGGAACCAGGGGGATAAACAGGAGTGTTAAGTAAGACTGGACCTGCCCTCAGTGGTGGGGGAACTGAAGCAAGGGTCCAATCCCCACATAGGAGCAACTATCTGAGTCAGAGGAGAAACATTTAAGGCTGAGAGTGAAACAGCTGATCTGTGGCAGCCTAAATGGAATGAGAATCAACAGTCTTTGAGGCAGCCATACATACCCCAGACAGGGATGCAGGTTCCCTAGAAGGCTCAGTGGCTTGGGAGCTGGAGTTTAGGGATTGTGGAGCAATTCCAGGATGAGGGCTGTTGCTGACTGTGGAGAGACGAGGGGATGTGGAGAGAAGGGATGTGATGGAGAAGATTGTGGGGGGAAGTGCCTGTGGAGAAAAGCCAGACAGCCATGGAAGCAAGGTGATACTGCTGAGTCACATGTAGGGGATGGATCATCACCATATCCTCTCTCACCTGACACGCCAGCATTTGCAGCTGAGCAACAGAGAGGCTGGCCTATCAAACACTTGACACACTGAACTACAGAGCAGGACCCCACCCAGGGTGCCCTTTGAAGTGACTGATGCACCAAACTACAGAATAGGACAGTAGCCAAAGAATGAAAAGAACTGAAGATAGTCTCAGAGACCTCTGGGAAATAGCAAATGCACCAACATTCGAATTACAGGGGTCCCAGAAGAAGAAAAGAAAAAGAAAGGGTTTGAGAAAATTTTTGAAGAGATTATAGTTGAAATTTACTTTCAGCAGAAACTCTGCAGGCCTATATTGACAGGATATATTCAAAGTGCTGAAAGAAAAAAATGTACAAGCAAGATTATTGTACTCAGCAAGAATCTCATTCAAAATTGATGGAGAAATAAAAAGCTTTTCAGACAAGCAAAAGTTAAGACAATTCATCTTTACAACACCAAACAAGCTTTACAAGAAATGTTAAAGAGATTTATACAGTCAAGAAATACAAGAGAAGAAAAAAGATCTATAAAATCAACCCCAAACAATTAAGAACATGGCAATAGGAACATATATATCAATAATTACTTTCAATTTAAGTGGATTGAATGATCCAGCCAAAAGACACAGACTGGCTGAATGGATACAAAAACAAGACCCATATATATGCTGTCTACAAGAAACCCACTTCTGACCTAAAGACACATACAGACTGAAAGTGAGAGGATGTGAAAATACATTCCAAGCAAATGGGAAACAAAAAAAAGCTGGAGTAGCAATTCTCATATCAGACAAAATAGACCTTAAAATAAAGAATATTACAAGAGATAAGGAAGGACACTACATAATGATCAAGGGATCAATCCAAGAGGAAGACATAACAATTGTAAATATCTATGCACCCAGCATAGGAATAGCTCAATACATAAGACAAACACTAACAGACATAAAAGGAGAAATTGACAGAAACACAATATTAGCAGGAGACTTTAACAACCCACTCACACCAATGGACAGATCATCAAAACAAAAAATAAGGGAATGTAAGTCTTAAATGATACATTAAATGAGATGGATTTCATTGATATACTCAGGACATTGAATCAAAATGCAAAAGAATACACCTTCTTCTCAACTGCACATGGAACATTCTACAGGACAGACTACATCTTGGGTCACAAATCAAACCTCAGTAAATTTGAAATCATATCAAGCATGTTTTCTGACCACAGTGCTATGAGACTAGATATCAATTACAAGAAAAAGAAAACTGTAAGAAACACAAACACATGGAGATTAAACAACATGTTTCTAAATAACCAACAGGTTACTGGAGAAACCAAAAGGGAAATAAAAAATGTCTAGAAACAAATGTCAATGAAAACACGACAACTCAAAACCTATGGGATGCAGCAAACGCAATTCTAAGAGGGAAGTTTATAGCAATATAACCCTACCTCAAGAAACAAGAAAAATACTGAATAGACAACGTAACTTTACACCTAAAACAACTGCAAAAAGAAGAAAAAGAAAAAAAAAATTAGTAGAAGGAAAGAAATCGTAAATATCTGAGCAGAAATAAGTGAAAGAAACAATAGTAAAGATTAATAAACCTAAAAGCTGGTTCTTTGAGAAGATAAAATTGTCAAGCCTTTAACCAGAGTCATTGAGGAAAAAAAACAAGAATAAATTCAACAAAATTAGAAATGAAAAGGAGAGGTTACAACAGACAATGCAGAAACACAAAGGATTATAAGACACTATAATGAACAACTATATGGCAATAAAATGGATAACCTGGAAGAAATGGATATATTCTTTAAAAAGTTCAATCTTTCAATACTGAACCAGGAAGAAACAGAAATTATGAACAACCTAATTACAAGCACTGAAATTGAAGCTGTGATCAAAAATCTCCCAAGAAACAAAAGCCCAGGACCAGGTGGGCTTTTGAAGAGAGAATTCTCTCTTCACAGGAGAATTCTATCAAATATTTAAAGAAGAGCTAATGCCTATCCTTCTAAAACTCTTTCAAAAAATTGCAGAGGAAGGACCACTTCCAAACTCATTCTTTGAGGCCACCATCACCCTGATACCAAAACCAGGCAAACACAACACAAAAAAAGACTACAGGCCAATATCACTGATGAACATAGATGCAAAAATCCTCAACAAAATTTTACCAAACAGAATTCAGCAACACATCAAAAAGCTCATACACCATGATCAAGTTGGGTTTATTCTAAGAATGCAAGGATTCTTCAATATATGCAAAATAATGTGATATAACATATTAACAAATTGAAAGATAAAAATCATATGATAATCTCAATAGATGCAGAAAAAGCCTCTGACAAAGTTCAGCACCCATTTATGATTAAAACTCTTCAAAAAATGGCATAGAAGGAACCTACCTCAACATAGTAAAGGCCATATATGATAAGCTTACAGAAAACATTATTCTCAATGGTGAAAAACTGAAAGCATTCCCCCTAAGCTCAGGAATAAGACAAGGGTGTCCACTTTCACCATTATTATTCAACATAGTTCTGGAAGTCCTAGCTATGGCAATCAGAGAAGAAAAAGAGATAAAAGAAATCCAGATTAGGAAAAAAGTACAGCTCTCACTATTAGCAGATTTCATGATACTGTACAAAGAAAATCCTAAAGACAGTGTCAGAATATTACTAGAGCTCATCGGCGAATTTAGCAAAGCTGTAGGATATAAAATCAGTATAAAGAAATCACTTGCATTTCTATATACTAACAATGAAAAATCAGAAAGAGAAATTAAGGAATCAATAAAAGAAAAGAATTATATATCTAGGAATAAACTCACCTAAGGAGACAAAAGAACACAGAAAATTATAAGACACTAATGAAAAAAATCAAAGACATAGACAGATGCAGAGATATTCTATGTTCCTGGGTAGGAAGAATTGATACTGTGAAAATGACTATACTATCTACAGATTTAATGTGATGCCAGTAAAATTACCAATGAGTTTTTTCACAGAACTAGAACAAAAAAATTCACAGTTCATATGGAAACACAAAAGACCCCTAACAGCCAAAGCAGTCTTGAAAAAGAAGAATGGAGCTGGAGGAATCAGCCTTCCTGACTTCAGATTATATTACAAAGCTATAGTCATCAAGACATGGTACTGGCACAAAAACAGAAATATAGACCAGTGGAACAAGACAGAAAGTCCAGAAATAACCCATGTACCTATGGGTATCTTATTTTTGACAAAGAAGGCAAGAATATACAATGGGTCAATGACAGCCTCTTCAATAAGTGTTCCTGGGAAAACTGGACACTACATGTAAAATAATGAAATTAGAACACTTCCTAACACCATACACAAAGATAAACTCAAAATGGATTAAAGACCTAAATGTAAGCCCAGAAACTATAAAACTCTTAGAGGAAAACAGGGAGAACACTTGATGACATAAATCAAAGCAAGATCCTCTATGACCCAGCTCCTAGAGTAATAGAAATAAAAACAGAAGTAAACAAGTGGGACCTGATTACACTGAAAAGCTTTTGCACAGCAAAGGAATCTATAAGCAAGGTGAAAGACGACTCTCATGATGGGAGGGAAAAAAAATAGCAACTGAAACAACTGACAAAGGATTAATTTCCAGAACATATAAGCAGCTTATACAACTCAAGGCTAGAAAAACAAACCAAAGCAAAAAGTGGGGGAAAGACCTAAACAGACATTTCTCCAAAGAAGACATTCAGTTGGCTAACAAACACATGAAAAGATGCTCAACATTGCTCATTATTAGAGAAATGCAAATCAAAACTACAATGAGATATCCCCTCACACTGGCCAGAATGGCCCTCATCAAAAAAGTCTACAAACAATAAATGCTGGAGAGGGTCTGGAGAAAAGGGAATGCTCTTGCACTGTTGGTGGGAATGTAAATTGATACAGCCACAATGGAAGACAGTATGGAGATTCCTTACAAAACTAGGAATAAAACCACCATATGACCCAGCAATCCCACTCCTAAGCATATACTCTGAGGAAACCAAAATTGAAAAAGACACATACATCTCATTATTCACTGCAGCACTATTTATGGTAGCTAGAACATGGAAGCAACCTAGATGTTCATTGACAGATGAATGGATAAAGAAGTGGTGGTACATATACACAATGGAATATTACTCAGCCATGAAAAGGAACATATTTGAGTCAGTTCTGATGAGGTGGATGAACCCGAACCTATTATACACAGTGAAGGGAGTCAGAAAGTGAAAGATAAATATTTTACTTTAATGCATATATACAGAATCTAGACAAATGGTACTAAAGAACTTATTTGCAGGGCAACAATGGAGAAACAGACATAGAGAATAGACTTACGGGCACGGTGAGAGGGGAGGAGAAGGTGAGATGTATGGAAAGAGTAACATGAAAATTTACATTACCATATGTAAACTAGATAGCCAACGGGAATTTGGTGTATGCTTGAGGAAACTCAAACAGGGGCTCTGTATCAATCTAGAGGGGTGGGATGAGAGGCAGGTTCAAAAAGGAGGGGATATATGTATACCTATTGGAAAAGACTCTGATGCTGGGAGGGATTGGGAGCAGGAGAGAAGGGGACGACAGAGGATGAGATGGCTGGATGACATCACTGACTCGATGAGCGTGAGTCTGAGTGAACTCCGGGAGTTGGTGATAGACAGGGAGGCCTGGGGTGCTGCAATTCATGAGGTCGCAAAGAGTCGGACACGACTGAGCGACTGAACTGAACTGAACTGAATGGCTGATTCATGTTGAGGTTTGACAAAAAACAACCAAATTCTGTAAAGCAATTATCCTTCAATAAAAAATAAAAAGAAAAAATATAGAGAGCTCTGATTGAGATTAGCACAGAAAGAAGAGAGTAGAAAGAAAATGAAATTAATTATATAGCAAAATCTGCAACATTTCAGTATCTTCCACTTGAATTTGTCATGAAGCCTTTATGGTCTGACACAAAAGTTTATATTTACAGTATGATGTGAAATTTATACTAATAATATCTGGTAAAATTATTAAAATATTCTTGAATAAATAATATGAGAATTAAAAGAAAAAAACCATTTGACAAAGCAAGATAATGCTATATGTTGTGGATCTACGGGAAATAACATTGACCAGGCACCCCCAAGTCAGAGCTGTCAGCAGTAGTAAAATTAGGCATGGCAGCATTACACCCAGGAAGCCACTGAGCATCATTGATCAAAGAAGAAAATGATAGAAAACCATGTTTAACAAAGTTTAATTGATGACAGTATCTAGCGGATAGATGACGTAGGAAATAGAGCTTTAGACGAGTGAGGTATAAAGGTTGAGAGTTTTGCTGTTCTGCGTGTCACTAATTCAATCACAATGAAAGCGATGGTAAAAAAAAAAAAAAAAGGCGTAGTGAAAATAGACAGATTGAAGAAAATATCAACAGTTGTGATATGTGACTGAATCATCTTTTTGTATAAATCAAAATACAGTAAATTTCCACTAAAGAGGAGGAAAATTAGGAGAGCTAATAACTTATGGGCTTATCATCCTCAAGATAATAAACTTTATTTTTCTGAGTTTATCATATCATTTAATAACCACATCAGGTCTATGAGTTTCACCATTTTCCTGTGACAGATAAAGAGTCAGGCTTAGAGAGTTTGGACCATTAGGTCATTATCAAAAAAAAAAAAAAAAGACAGAGAGAGCGCGCCAGGATTCAAGTCTTTGTTTGTCTAATGTAAAGCCCATATTTTTCTCTAATACCATGCTGTGAAAGGTACCTTTCACTATCAAAGACTAATGTAAAGACCTTAGGGGAAATAATAGTCGAATCTTGAAAAAAAGTACTGTCAAGAAAGAACAGGAAAATTTGCATATTTAAAATTATTAATACATAAACTCATGTTTAAAAAAGTGGTAATTAGAATGTACATACATATAAAATATACATATTAACAAATGACTGGCTAGAATTAATAATTCACCTTACAGTGGTTGAGTCCTTGTGGCTAGACTAATAATAAAATTGACACAAGACAAATTAACAGGAGTAAATAAACTTTAATTTGTGCATGCTGTGTCTCACAGAAATGGGACCTAAGAAGCAGCCAAAGCAAGCAGCTTTCACAATTATTAGCCAAAGAAACAATACCTTTGAGAGAAGTGGACAGGAAAAAGAAATTTAGGTTTTGCATACATAATCATAAAGAATTTAAACAGAGTTTGGGCTGGAGATAATAACAAGGTTTTATATAGGCTTCTGGTTCAAATTCCCTATCTGTCAATAAGGATGTCCTCCTACCTCAGTCACACTCAGATATAATGTTTTACAAGCTATGTGAGTATCATTTAGCCCAGTCAAGTTGACACATAAAATTAACCATCACACGGGAGTTACATGAAAAGGTCAGAGAATGCATTAACCCATCCGCATGAATACAATTCAAGACTCCTATCCTAGGAGAGAGTTTAATGGAATTAGTGAACTTCAAAGTAGCTTGATAAATTGATATACTATTTAAATTTTTTGTGTTTCAGGAATAAGAGTCAGCAGAATATGTCATTTAAACTAAAGCTGGTGGGGGAAACACTATTTTTAACTTTTCAGAACCACATTCTATGTCTTCTGATTCTTGCAAATATGAATAATGTTTTTATATTGCATATGTTGTATTGTCTCACACCATTTGTCTTTTATATCAAATAAATAATCTTACAAAGAACGCTCATCTTGAATATAGGTTTTACTTATTTTTTTTTAATTGTCTCCCAAAGGGGAAACAAAAAATGCAAGAAGGCAAAATGGTTATCTGAGGAGGCCTTACAAATAGCTGAAAAAGAATAGAAGTGAAAGGCAAAGGAGAAAAGGAAAGATATACCCAACTGAATGCAGAGTTCCAAAAAATAGCAAGGAGAGATAAGAAACCTTTTTAAGTGAACCGTGCAAAGAAGTAGAGGAAAACAATAGAGTGGCAAAGAATAGAGCTCTCTTCAAGAAAAGTAGAGATACCAAGGGAAAATTTCACACACAGATGGGTACAATAAAGGACAGAAGCAGCAAGCGCCTAACAGAAGCAGAAGAGATTAAGAACACATAGCAAGAATACACAGAACTATAAAAAAAAAAAAGGTCCTAATGATCTGGATAACCATGAGGGTGCGGTCACTAACCTAGAGCCAGAAATCCTGGAGTGTGAAGGCAAGTGGGCCTTAGGAAGCACAAACAAAACTAATGGAGGTGACTGAATTCCAGCTGAGCTATTTCAAACCCTAGAAGATGATGCTGTTAAAGTGCTGCAATCAATATGCTAGCAAATATGGAAAACTCAACGATGGTCACAGGACAAGAACAGGTCAATTTTCATTCCAGTCCCAAAGGGCAATGCCAAAGAATATTCAAATTATCAGATAATTGCGCTCATTTCACATGCTAGCAAGGTAATGTTCAAAATCCTTCAAGCTAGGCTTCAACAGTACATGAACTGAGAACTTCCAAATGTACAAACTAGATTTAGAAAAGGCCGAGGAACTGGAGGTCAAATTGCCAATATCCACTGGATCCTAGAAAAATCACGGGGATCCCCCCCAAGAAAAATCTACTTCTGTTTCATTGATCTTGCTAAGGCCTTTGATTGCGTGGATCACAACGAACTGTGGAAAATTCTTAAAGGGTTGGGAATACTAGACCACCTTACCTGCCTCCTGTGAAACCTGTTTGAGGGTCAAGAAGCAACAGTCAGAACCAGACATGGAATAATGGACTGGTTAAAAATTGGGAAAGGGGTACTGGAAAGCCTGTATATTGTCACACCGTTTATTTAACTTGTGTGAAGAGTACATCATGTGAGATGCTGAGATAAAGCATACCTAGAATAAAGACTGCTGGGAGAAATATAAATGCCCTGAAATATGCACAGGATATCATCATTATGGCAGAAAGCAAAAAGCTATTAAAGAGCCTTCTGATGAAAGTGAAAGAGGAGAGTGGAAAAGCTGGGTTAAAACTCAACATTCAAAAAACGAAGATCATGGCATCCAGTCCCATCACTCAGTTGAGACAGTGAAAATTTTTATTTTATTGGGTTCCAAAATTACTGCAGATAGTGACTGCAACCACAAAATTAAAAGACACTTTCTCATTGGAAGAAAAGCTATGACCAACCTAGACAGCATATTAAAAAGCAGAGACATTACTTTGCCAACAAAGGTCCATCTCGTCAAAGCTATGGTTTTTCCAGTAGTCATGTATGGATGTGAGAGTTGGACTATAAAGAAAGCTGAGCACTGAAGAATTGATGCTTTAGAACTGTGGTGTTGGAGAAGACTCTTGAGAGTCCCTTGGACTGCAAGGAGATCCAACCAGTCAACCCCAAAAGAAACCAGTTTTGAATATTCTTTGGAAGGACTGATGCTGAAGCTGAAGCTCCAATACTTCGGCCATCTGGCATGAAGAGCTGATTCACTGGAAAAGACACTGATGCTGAGAAAGACTGATGGCAGGAGAAGTGGGTGACAGAGGATAAGATAGTTGAATGGCATCATCGACTCAGTGGACATGAGTTTGAGCAAACTTCAGGAGATGGTGAAGGTTAGGGAAGCTTGGCATGTTGCAGTTCATGGGGTTGCAAAGAGTTGGAATGTGACTTAGCAACTGAACATAAAATATTGGGAAAGATTTTTAAAAAAAGTAAAATACTGCATCATTTATTTAATTTCTTTACATGATTTTAAAATCTATGAGTTTATCATAAATGATCATGTATCCTTTCTTTCAGGACCAATGCTTCATCTGAATAATTCTGCAGCTAAAATGGCATTAAAATAAGCAATATGATAAACAACAGTATTAAATAATCTTTGAAGGGTTCTTAAACCAACTCTTAAACCTCCTGGGACATTGGGCCTAGCATTATTGGTTTCCTCTTCCCTGAGTCAATGGATAAAAATAAATTAGTTTTTTAACAAGTCTGAGGAGACTTTACTAATGGCTGCTTGATCAAAACTTAAAAATGTATCTGGTTGCCACAGGGTTAGTTCATGCATTAACACATCATTTTAATTAATCAAATGAGAAAATAAAGTTTTGACCTCTCCAATTAAATTTTGAACCAAGTGAGCTTAAATAACGAACATCTATCCTGTGACCTTTCAAAAAAATTAAAAAATAAAAATATATGTCTATGCCAGAGCAATTAAAATTTTCTCAGATTTTGATCTTTAATGATAATAAACTGTAAGATTCAAAAGTTTGAAAATAAAAGATTCTGCAATTAAATAAATGTCTTACTTTTGACAATTAACATACAGCAAAATATTTGACTCTAAGTTGTATAAAGACATAATGGGGTACATATATATCTCTATGTGTGTGTGTATATATATATATATATATATATATATATCTGTTGTCATTCAGTTGTTAAGTCCTGTCCAACTCTTTGAGACTCCATGGACTACAGTACACCAGCCTCCTCTGTCCTCCACTATCTCCTGGAGTTTGCTCAAATTCATGTCCATTGAGTCAGTGATACTATCTAACCATCTCATCCTATACTGCCCCCTCTCCTTTTGCATTCAATCTTCCCTGCATATTTATATATGTATGCACACACACATACATATTTATATACATACACACACACATATATATACACAGCATATACTTATACATATATATATACAGCATACACACACACACACACACACATATATATATATGCACACACACACACATATTATGTGGAGCTTTCCTGGTGACTCAGAAGGTAGAGAATCCACCTGCAATGTGGAAGACCCAGGTTCAATCTCTGCGATGGGAAGATCCTCTGGAGAAGAGAATGGCAATCCACTCCTGTACTCTTGCCTGGAAAATCCAGGGACAGAGGAGCCTGGCAAGCTACAGTCCATGGAGTCACAGAGTCAGACATGACTGAGTGACTAAACATGCACACATGCATGTTCTATATATATATAGATAGATACAGACATAGATTTATATATAGATATAGTTTTAAATCATAGTTTCTTAGTGCTGCTGCTGCTGCTGCTGCTGCTAAGTCGCTTCAGTCGTGTCCAAACCTGTGCAACCCCATAGACGGCAGCCCACCAGGCTCCCCCGTCCCTGGGATTCTCCAGGCAAGAGCACTGGATTGGGCTGCCATTTCCTTCTCCAATGCATGAAAGTGAAAAGTGAAACTGAAGTTGTTCAGTCGTGTCCGACTCTAGCGACCCCATGAACTGCAGCCCACCAGGCTCCTCCGTCCATGGGATTTTCCAGGCAAGAGTACTGGAGTGGGGTGCCATTGCCTTCTCTTTCTTAGTGCTATAAATGTAAAATAAAATTCTAGTCCACTTTCATTTTACATGAGCAGTGATCTAAGCCCAGATGACAAAAATATCCAAATCTTGATCTTCCCCTGGGATACCACATCCCCTTGCAAATTTTATAGACCCCTCTTTTATTTTTCTTCCCCACCATTTTTTTTTTTAATTTTTGGTTTATTTTTTATTTTTTTAAATTTAAATTTATTTATTTTCATTGGAGGCTAATTACTTTACAATATTGTATTGGTTTTACCATACATCAACATGCTTAAGGTATCCACTAGCCTGTATAGGCCTTTTGGAAAATTAAGAGTTTTCACTGTTGTCTCCCATTCTTTGCAACCCCACGGACAGTAGCCCACCAGGCTCCTCTGTCATAGAACTCTTCAGGCAAGACTCCTGCAGTGGGTTGCTATTCCCTTCTCCAGGGGATCTTCCTGACCCAGGGATCAAACTCAGGTCTTCTGCAATGCAAGCAGATTCTTTACCTTCTGAGCCACCAGGGAAGCCCCAGGAAATTTAAGAGTGCCTGCTAACTGCCGAGGCATTAGAGAAACTTTCACCAAACCTACTCTTCTAGTGGTTCCGGAGAGAAAGGGCATTTTTGTGAAGAAAATGCTCCCTCTGTTTCCTCCCAGCTGATTAAGCTTTTCCCTGAACACAAGGTTAGTCAGCATAGACTAACTAGGATTTCAGATGCCATCTGCACCCCAACCAAAGGTCTCTGCAGGGTGTGCAGGAAGCGCAACCATCTAGGGTTACTCTGCCTTTTCTGCTGGTTGTTGTTACACTGCACGTAAACTGTAAGTTTGTCTTCAAACCCTTTCATATACACAACCCATACACAACCCAACTTTCTGCTTGTTTTTCTAACAGTGGTGAATTTTCCCTTAGAGTAATTCTTCTCCCTCACACTACTATTTTCTAATTAACCCTTTTTATTTACTAGGGTACTTTTCTCATGCTATTCTCTTTTCCATTTATCAACATTCAATTAATTTTCAAATGGCTGCCTCTAAATCATTGCTATAACTTTGTTATTTAATCTTTAGTTTTATAAAGATATCTACTTATACTTAAGAAAACTATTATGCCAAATATAAATATTACACTAAGAAGCATTTTTAAACAGTATTGTTACTTTAAGGTACCTTGAAATCTCTTATATCTATTTCACTGCAACTAAGACTCAAATTATTTTTTTCTTATTACTGAGCACACAGCCATATTCCATCTACAAACCCCTTAGTAGCAGAGTGTGGCCTTGTGACTGAGCTCTAGCCAACACTTATGAGGAAACTGATCAATTCACTTTCAGCTCTGGCTGGCCAAAACCCCAACTTACAATATTCTTTCCTCATTCACATATATAATACTGATTAATACTGCAAAACTAAAGTCCACTTAAAGTGGTAACATTAGAAATGGAAATCACCCACTAACAGAAGAAGAACCACTCCATTGTTAGAAAACATAAATCAACAATATTTAAGCCAGTATATATTTTGAGATAATTTTTTATAGGTATTAACTAATACATGACCATTACTTTAAGTTATAAAAGAGAACAAGTACCTTGTCTTGAAAAACAAGCAGAAACTTCTTAAAAAACAATAGATTTGAAATTACATATTCATGAAGTTTTTATTTGGTTGAATAGTTCTGTTTTCTATATAAATATATGTGTTTATGTGTTTGTGAACATATACATATTCAATATTACATATATATATCAATATATATTTTTCATCATATACATGTTTTCTTCATCTAGATGTAACTTAATAAAATATCTCAGTAAAAGGAACAAAGAGAAAGAAAAAACAGCATACAAGCATTCAAACACTGAGAAAAGGTGGAATAGATATGGAAGAAAGGAGGGAATGTTTTATCAGATTTTATATTAGATTCGGATTTTTAAGCTATTAAATTCCAATAAATTTTCATAGAAATATGTAAATAAATTTAGCAAGTAAGAAATGAGGTGTTTAAAGTATTATTAAACTACAAAATATTTCATGTTATTATGAAACTCTAACAGATGAACTTTTCTTAAAGTACTGAATTGAGTGTCAAAGTAGGTCCTTTGTTGTCAGTCCTTCTGCTTTATTGACTATGCCAAAGCCTTTGACTGTGTGAATCACAACAAACTGTGGGATTTCTCAAAGAGATGGGAATACCAGACCACCTGACCTGCCTCCTGAGAAATCTGTATGCAGGTCAAGAAGCAACAGTTAGAAATGGACAATGTATGGCAAAACCAATACAGTAATGTAAAGTAAAATAAAGTAAAAAAAAAAAAAAAAGAATTGGACATGAAACAACAAACAGACTGGTTCCAAATTGGGAAAGGAGTATATCAAGGCTACATATTGTCATCCTGCTTATTTAATATATATGCAGGGTATATCATGAGAAATGTCAGGCTGGATGAAGCAATAGCTGGACTCAAGATTACCAGGAGAAATATCAATAACCTCGATATGCAGATGACACCACCCTTATGCCAGAAAGTGAAAAATTAAAGAGCCTCTTAATGAAAGTGAAAGAAGAGAGTGAAAAAGCTGGCTTAAAGCTCAACATTCAGAAAGCTAAGATCATGGCATCCAGTCCCATCACTTCCTGGCAAACAGATGGGGAAACAGTGGAAAGAGTGAGAGACTTTATTTTGGGGGGCTCCAAAATCACTGCAGATGGTGATTGCAGCCATGAAATTAAAAGATGCTTACTCCTTGGGAGGAAAGTTATGACCAACCTAGACAGCATATTGAAAAGCAGAGACATTACTTTGTCAACAAAGGTCCATCTAGTCAAGGCTATGGTTTTTCCAGTGGTCATGTATGGATGTGAGAGTTGGACTATAAAGAAAGCTGAGCGCCAAAGAATTGATGCATTCAAACTGTGGTGTTGGAAAAGATCTTAAGAGTCTTTTGGACTGCAAAGAGATCCAACCAGTCAATCCTAAAGGAAATCAGTCCTTCATTGGAAGGACAGATGCTGACATTGAAACTCCAATACTTTGGCTACATGATCCAAAGAGCTGACTCATTCAAAAAGACCCTGATGCTGGGAAAGATTGAAGGTGGGAAGAGAAGGGGACGACAGAGGATGAGATGATTGGGTGGGTGACATCACCAACTATGGACATGAGTTTGAGTAAGCTCTGGGAGTTGGTGATGGACAGGAAAGCCTGGCATGCAGCAGTCTAAGGGGTCACAAACAGTCGAACATGACTGAGCGACTGAACTGAACTGAGCTGAACTAGTTGTCAGTAACAGATCTTTTGTCTCAATCCATCTTTTCTACATTAGAGACTATTTTATTTACAAGTACAAAACATATAAACATTGTATAAGCCTAAAAGTATGCTGCCCATTTGCCCTTTAACTTATGACTTTCAAAGAAAATTGGAATTCGCTAGGATATCTTTATACTTTTTCTAAATTAAAGATAAAGAAGGCATGATCTTAAGAAAGCAGTTGGCAGTGAGACTATTAAATTGTGACTATTCAGAAAACATTTTAAGTTAAAAGCATGTTTATATCTATATAAATGTCTAATAAATAATTTAAGACAATATTACTAATAATTTACAGTGTTGAATCATTTAAACTCAACTAGCAACCACAGCACATATAAGTAATTTATTTTCTCAAAAAATAACTTTTAAATGAGGATATAACATCTCTATCTCTATCACATGAATTATGAATGATATTTTAATCCAATATTTTCAGTAATATGTTTAAAAAAATCACATGCATCTTAGTAAATTATCTTATGGACATTCATTCAAAGCAAATGGAAACTACTGAAACTTTTAGGTGACAAATTGCCATCTTCTGTTGTATTAAATCAGGAACCATTTCTCATTTTTAATATAAAAAATGACTCTTAAAGATAAGAAAGTTATAAGTTCTGAAGTTCAAATCTCAGGTAACTTTCAGAAGAGTACAGTGGACATGTACTTTAATATATCATTTTAACAAGACATACACCTATTTCATGAAAATAAAATTGGTTCATTATTTGTCATTCGGGGTAGGATATTGCTTCAGATGAAAAATAGGTCATAAGGCAGTTCTATTTCCAGTTTTTTAAGGAATCTCCACACTGTTCTCCATAGTGGCTGTGAATTGCCAGTCCAGGTTCGATGCATGATACTGGATGCTAGGGGCTGGTGCACTGTGACGACCCAGAGGGATGGTATGGGGAGGGAGGAGGGAGGGGGGTTCAGGATGATACATTACATATGATATTAGTTATAATTTGGTGCACTTATTAAGAATCAAGCCCTTGGCTAAGAATTGCATGCAAATCTTTGCAACCATTACATGAGGGATGTAAGAAAATACCCAGTTGTAAAGCTTTTTATTTTTTAAAATAAATACTTACAATGTTTATCATATGCTGGGCACTGTTAAAGCATTTTATAAATACAAACTCAATCTTCATTACACCCTCCATGCAGATACCCTTATTACTCACATCTTGCAGACGGAAACTGAAGCAAAGAGAGATTAAGTAATTTGCCCAAACTTGTGCAGCAATTACATAGTGGGGCAGAGGCACAAACCTAGTCTCTCTGCTTTAAACTAGAGATTAGAAGGGTTAAGACATTTATCCAGCAGTTGGCTACTACAAGTTGGCACTTGGCCAAGAGCACTGCCAGGGACTGAACGACAACAACAAGGGCATCTGCCACCTGCCTCTGCAGAGACCGAACCCTGTGCTGCTGCACCTGCTGACCCTCAACACTCCCTGAGAGGAACTCAGGGTGGAGAGTGAGGCACTCTGGGCTCCATGGAAATTGGTGGACCAGGTCTTTAGATAGTTACATTTTTCAGGAACTGATTTCATGATCCCGATCCTTACATCTCTTCATATCTAGAAAGTCACTAAATCGCTTCACAGTGACATCATCTTGTGACTAGCAGAAAACCTTTTGTAAAGTAAGCACTTGATTGTACGGAACTCCCCCTTCACCAAAATCTTTATTGACCTTCCCCCACTGCCTCTTTGGAGCAGTCTCTCCAAGCTCTCTGAGGTGGTGTCTGCCGGGCTGCAGTCCTCATTGTGCTTCAAATAAAACTTACCTTGCAACTCTCAAGTTACGCATCTTTTTTAGTCGACAGAGTAAATACTAATGATTAATAGTAAGGAATTTTAATCTGAGATCTACCTGTAAAACTGCCCTTAGAACCAGGTAAGAGAGTCCTCTTCCTTGATTCCTAAACTTCAGGGGGTCCTCTTCGGCCCCTCCTCTGTTCCACCCTTTCCATGGAGAAGGAGGACGCAGAGGAGAAAGAGACCCTTTCCAGCTCTCTCCAAGCCCCCATTCCAGCACTTGAGCCGGCAGTGCCTTGCAGAAAATATTTGCAGCTGCTTCCCGCACCTGCTCAGGGCTCTCTCCCAACTCCAGCCTCCTGAAGTTGATCACTTTTCCAGTGGTGCAATCTCAGGCCAAAAGAATTGCCAAGGTGGCTTTTAAGAGCAGGCTGGGGAGTCTGCAATACATCGCTGGGGTCATTCCTTGTCCAGGATAGAGCAGAGAATAAAGAAGAAATGGATGGACTACTGTCTAGGGACTTGACACCAGCTCTTTCAGTACCACAATATCCCTGGTTTCCAAGAATTTTAAACAGAAGCCTGGATATCAGGTAATTAAGAAGGTATAATTACCAAAGTTGAAGGGAAAGAATTTTATTTATTTTCAACTCTCGTCTTATGCCATAAAATTTTGGAGGATTGGTCTTTCCAGAAAAACGCATTCCTATTCTTTCTGGCAGTCTGCTTATTTAAATCTAGTATAAAATGTATGGATGAAAATGGTAGAACACAAGCTTATTGCTAACATGGTAAAGGAAAGAAGCGTTCCCCCTTCTCCCTTCCGCCATATTTCATTAATATTTTGACAGATTTCTTTTAAAGTAATAATATACTGGGAAGTCCCAAAGCTGAGAATGTAGATGTAAAATCATAATATAAAGAATGATGAAGTAATCCATAAGTCACTGAGCTGGTGGGGTATCTAAAAGATGGTACCTAAAATGTAGTCAGATTCAGAGTTCCCATCCTTCCATGAGTGACCATCATTTTCTCAAACTCTCTGTTGAATGCAAGGAAACAATTAATTTCAAGTTTCTTTGTCATTTTTTAAGTACTGACTATAAATATTTTGCTGCTGAAATACTCCCTGTATATATATTTGCTTCATTATATTTTTAAAAGGAAGTTAAAGCTTAATTTCTCTTATTCTATCAGGCCACCTATTGCTTTCACACACTGTCTCACAGTGAATAAACAGTGTTTTACTTGTTCAAAAAATGCCTAACGGAGAAGAGACAAGATGAGGTATGGGATTAGAAAGTACAAACTACCATGTAAAAATAAATAAGTAACAAGGATATATTGTACAGCACAGGGAACATAGCTGCTACTTTGCAGTAACTTTAAATTGGGTATAAGCAATATAAAACAATGAATCACCATGTGCTATACACCTGAAACTAACATAATATTGAAGTAAACTGCACTTCAAAAAATGCTTCCAATTTTAAACTAAACACACCTGCAAAAAACTCAATATTTGGACATTAGTTGGAAGATAATAAGGAATAAAACAACTGTACTGAGACTAGCCAAAAAGAATAAGGAGAAAAAAGACAATCATAAAAGGTCAAAATGTCTTATAAAAGTGGAATTCCAATTCCAAAAATCATTATTTTCTATTAAAATTTAAAATACTCTATTTTGAAAATTATGCTCTGAAAGTCCTAGTCATGCATGAGTATAAACAATGTACTATACTAAGAGAGCCAACCAACAGATAGACACTGTATGCTTCAGGAAGAGAAAAAGAACACAGATAAAGTACAGAAACATATTGTATTCCATTAAAAAAAGTTTTCTGTGTGATTATTTTGAATAACTTTTTTTGCTCAAAGATTATTTTATGAAGGTAAAGTGGAAATATTTATCATATTTATTTAGCTCTCTTAAAAACATCTCCAATTCTATAGAGACCAAACTGGCTTCTGTTTCAGATTTCAACTTTTTTCTGAGCCAAATTCTACTTATTCACCATGCCATTGTTATATAATTCAGTTCCACTGTTTAGGCAGAGACCACTGCACCACTATGGAATGGTATCTGTCTTCCTAAATCTAGGTCTTTACAACTCATCCTTTGTGGTTGGACAGGAGATATTTAATTCAAGATATAGTTTCTCCAAGCAAGTCTGATTTTTAAACAATAAGAGATAATGAATATGCACTGCCACTTGGCACTGAACACAAAAATAAAAAAATAATAATAATAATTAGCAAACTAACATAAACAATCTGTAGGGGAAAGGAGAAAAGCAGTCTATCATTTCATGGCTTGCCCATGTAATTCCCAGAATTGGGATGATCAGACAAATTCTATAGATTTTTCAGTTGCATGTCTTGTAAATATTGGCAAAAGACAAAACAGAACCACATATGTGGTCCGCTAGAAAACTGCATTGTTACTCAATGAAACGTTTAGGAAAACAGATGGCTGTAGAATTTTAGTCTGGATTTCAGAAAGCATTCTTATTTATATTGTATTGTGGTGTAAGCTGTGATTACACAATGGTAGAAATGTTTGAAAAGTGAAATATTTCAACAAATGTGCTATTTGTTGGATACAATGTTTTGACTAACTTCCTCCCTCAACCCATCACACACACTGAGTCAAGGAATTTTGGAACTTGAATCTCATCACAGTAATATCTATCAGATGTGGTTACACAGCCAATCAAAGGACCATTTTAGAAAAGTTTATTATGTTATGCGGTTAAAATAGCTTTTCTTCTTTCAGTATGAGCTCTTATACTTTACAGTAGCATAAACATGCATTGATGGTAACATTTAAAAGCCCTATGAATATCCTTGGGGAAAAAGAATAATTAACGGTGTCATAGTATTTTTTCCATCACTTTTATCAGAAATAATTTCAGGTTTTTAGCTTCTAAAAAGCTTTGAGTTCATGTTGGGATTATTCAAATGAGGGAAATTATATAAGTGAAATTCAGACATGTTTGAAAGAGCTATTTATAAAAAAGAAAAAAAGAAAGAAAGAGCTATTTATTAGGAACAGAAATTTAAAAAAAGGAAAGATATACAAAGCAGCACATTTCAAGAGTTTACAAATCTTTTGTCTTTGTTGTGGTTGCTTAAGGTATCCTTGGTATTCGGTTAATTCACGATGAAGATGGTATATTGATGAATATAAAGTCTTCGTATTGACAACATTCAACAAAAGATATGAAGATAAATATTCTATTATTATTCTAATATTTTAAATACTTGAGTAGAGATTCTGTATGAAGTACAAATGTGCATGAGAAACTATGTTGCTGGATACTGGAGACACACAAAAATAAGTAGAACATAATTCCTTCCCTTTGAGGAGCTGACAATTTACACTTTTGCAATGATCTTATTTTGATAAGTAAACAAATAAGGGACACACTATTTTTATTAAATCATAAGGATTGTGTTATATTAAAAAAGTCCACATCATATGTCAGAGAGTCCATCCATGGACTGGTCCACTGATTTTAAGAATTTTAAGACTGAGATTAAGAATCTGTATAATCAGTGTTATCATAAGTTAGCAATTATATCATAAAGTTAACAATTTTACCATAAGTTCTCATACTAGTGCACTAGCTACTCTGGGGTTAGTTTGATACCAACATCAAGACTGCAGAAGTAAACTAGGATCAAAAAGTCTACAAATAACAAATGTTAGACGGGATGAGGGGAAAGGGAAAACTAGCACACTGTTGATGGGAATGTAAATTGGTGCAGTCACTGTAGAAAACAGCATGTAGGCTCCTTGAAAAATCTAAAACTCAAACCATCATACATCCAGCAATTGCACTTCTGGGTACAGATCCAGAAAAAATAAAAACACTAATTTAAAAAGATGCATGCCAAGGTCCACAGCAGCACTATTTATAATAGCCAAGATATGGAAGCAAAGCAAGTGCTCATCAATAGAAAATTAAATTAAGGACTAGTATACATAAACATGGAATACATCTCAGACATAACACAGGGAGAAACACTGCCATTTGCAGCAATGTGGATGGACTTGGAGAATAATATCCTTCATGAATAAGTTAGAGAAAGACAAAAACCATATGATATTACTTATATGGGGAAATCTACAAAATAATACAAATCAATATATACGAAACAGAAACAGACTCACAGAGAAGAAAACAAAGTTGTGGTTACCAAAGGGGCGAAGGAAGAGAGGACGGACAAATTAGGGTTATGGGATAGATAGGTATAAACTAATATGTATGAAATAGATGAGCAACAAAAATATACTGTATAGTACAGGCAATTATATCCACCATCTTATAATAATCCATATTGGAAAATAATCTGCACAAATACAGAATCACTATGCCGTATACCTGAAACTAACACAATATTGTAAAACACTTAAATGACGTGAAAGTCGCTCAGTTGCATCCAACTCTTGGTGAGTCCATGGACAGTAGCCGTCCAGGCTCCTCTCTCCATGGAATTTTCCAGGCAAGAATACTGGAGTGGGTCGCCATTCCCTTCTCCAGGGGAGCTTCTCAACCCAGAGACTAATCCTGTAATATGGGAGACCCAGGTTTGATCCCTGGGTTGGGAAGATCCCCTGGAGAAGGGAATAGCTATCCACTCCAGTTTTCTTGCCTGGAGAATTCCATGGACAGAGGAGCCTGGCAGGCCCCAGTCTATGGGGTCGCAAAGAGTCAGACCACATTGACTGAACACACTCTTTGTATGCAGCCATTTGAACTTCTGTTAATCATATGCTCTGTGAGAATGACTGGAGAAGTGGGTCCTTAACCCATGAGAGATCCTAGCTAAATGTCCAACAGGCAAATCCAAAGGATTTTGTGCCCGGCTTAATTCAGTTCAAATCTCATGATGTGATGAAATCTATATCTGCTTATTAAAAAACATGTAAAAGCTAAGATTATGATTAAACTTATATATATAGATTGGAATATTTGATGGAGAGGCGGGTGAGAGCCTAAAGAAAATTGGAAATTGACAAAAAAACATTTCACAATCATAAAGGTCTTGAAAAACACCCATCTTGGATGTTCTTCAAACTGTTAACTTTGTAGTTCAATCTAGCTCTGTGTAACTATATGTGATTTTTCCCCCAACTGCTTCGTGCTACTAAAATCACTATAAATATGCTATTGCAGTTTAAAAGACAAGACATGTTAGTTTGAATTGCAATTTACATTTACTTATTTCTATATTTTAATCACTCTGTGAACCAAAATTGTCCCACACTACGTATTTCAAATAGGCAAGACATTTAGAGTATTACTCTAAATACTCAAGTATTTAGAGTATTAACTCTTAAATTAGGCAGACTTAGCTTCTCTAATGCTGGCAGTGCAGGTAATCCTAACAAGACTTACTTTTTGGACTCGGAGGGAGAGGGAGAGGGTGGGATGATTTGGTAGAATGGCACTGAAACATGTATACTATCATGTAAAAAACGAATCGCCAGTCTATGTTCGATACAGGATACAGGATGCTTGGGGCTGGTGCACGGGGATGATCCAGAGAGATGATATGGGGTGGGATGTGGGAGGGGGTTCAGGATTGGGAACTCATGTACACCCATGGCGGATTCATGTCAATGTATGACAAAACCAATACAGTATTGTAAAGTAAAATAAAGTAAAAATAAAAATTAAAAAAAAAAAAAAGACTTACCTTGTGGGAACTATCACCAATGTCTGGCCATTTAGGTTCTTCAGAATAGAGGCTGAATGAGTTAATGACCTTTTTATTTACTTTTTTCTAGATTTGTGTCAGTCATAAGTTCTTCGTGATTATCACTATAGGGACTATATTTTAAGCTTAATCATGTGGAACCTTTGATGCTAAACAAGGGAACAGAAGGTGGCCACCTTATTTCCCTCTGTGCATAGGGACTCAGAGCACAGAAACAGTTCCCCAAATACATCTCTCTAACAGTGCGATTTCTACTCTCTTGATTCATTCACAGTTGAGAAATGGATAAGAGTTCAAGTGTTACAAACAGGTTTTCCTTAGTTCTCTTTATAAAATATATACAGAGTCAGGCAACACATTCTGTTTTACTTTAATTTTTCCTATTAAAATATTCAAAATGGTGGCAAGAAGAATGCCATTCTAGCATAAGGTTGAAATCAAATCCAACTCTGATCGGAGTTCAATTCAAAATTTGCTTCAGTAGTAATCTTATTATACAGGTATTATATATAATTTAAAAACTAGAGAAAGCAAAGCTTTGAACTCATGGTAGAGTCAGATTTAGCAAATCCTAAAGAGAGAAATGAACTAAAGGGTGCCATTCAAACAAATGGATTCTTGGCTAATTCAAGCACTGACAGTGAGCTCCCAGATTACTTAGTAAACAAGACACTCTTTGTAAGCTCTTGATGCTTGTGACATCATGTACATTTTTTCAAGGCAGTGTTTAAACTGATAAAATATCTTAAGAAAAAAGATAATAAAACACAAAGCAAAAGCCATAAAATACATATTATTATTGTTCCTATAGTGTGTTCACAATTTATTATAAGCGTACCTCCAATAAAATAAAGTATAAGGAGATGAGTAGATAAGCAGACATAATTATCCATATAATTAGGAGACAACAGAAAGACATAATACAAAGTAACGGCATAGTGAATTGTAGATTATCAACAGAGTAATTCAACATAATCACTTATAAAGGACCACAGACACAGGGGAAAGTTTTATTTATTTTAAAAGCATAAGTTTCATACACATGTTGACTGCAACTATGGAAACCGCATGTACATGTGTAGGTCTGTTCACCTTGCCCCATGAACACAGCAAAATACATGAATATGTGGAACTCTTGCTGAAAACAACCTGGAGATGGACAGAAAGTCTCCTCTACAACCAAGGTTGTAAAGAAAGATCCACAGAGAGTAAGGTAGAAAGGCAGAAAAGTGAGTGGGTCAGGACCCATGCCCTTACCAGGAGACACAGAAGAGGAGGGAGATATCATGGGTCGGGGGATTCTCCCTGGGGAGGGAGGGGTTCCAGCCATATGTAGGAACCTCAGCCCTACGGTCTGATACCAGGACAATGAGTCCCCTTAGCTGGTTTGAAAACCAGTGGCATTAACAGAAGGCTGGAAGAAACTGAGACTGTCTTTGAAGGATGCAAGCAGGCAAGCACATGCTTGCTGATACCACCCCACCCCTGGAACAGTGAGAAGGAAGTTGATTGAAAAATACCTGGGAGGCTCTGAACAGTTTTCACGCTGACTGCTGTGTGAAGAATAAATTTTAAAGGGCTATGGTAGGCAGAATAATACCTCACCACATGCCANGTGTCATCTGCATATCCGAGGTTATTGATATTTCTCCTGGCAACCTTGATTCCAGCTTGGGCTTCTTCCAGCCCAGCGTTGCTCATGATGTATTCTACATATAAGTTAAATAAGCAAGGTGACAATATACAGCCTTGATGTACACCTTTTCCTATTTGGAACCAGTCTGCTGTTCCATGTCCAATTCTAACTGTTGCTTCCTGAGTTGCATACAGATTTCTCAAGAGGCAGGTGGTCTGGTGGTCTGGTATTCTCATCTCTTGAAGAATCTTTCACAGTTTGTGATCCACATAGTCAAAGGCTTTGGCATAGTCAATAAAGCAGCAATAGATGGTTTTCTGGAACTCTCTTGCTTTTTCGATGATCCAGCGGATGTTGGCAATTTGATCTCTGGTTCCTCTNCATCTCTTGAAGAATCTTTCACAGTTTGTGATCCACATAGTCAAAGGCTTTGGCATAGTCAATAAAGCAGCAATAGATGGTTTTCTGGAACTCTCTTGCTTTTTCGATGATCCAGCGGATGTTGGCAATTTGATCTCTGGTTCCTCTGCCTTTTCTAAAACCAGCTTGAACATCTGGAAGTTCACATGGACCACAGCCTTGTCTAATTCAATGAAACTAAGCCATGCCGTGTGGGGCCACCCAAGATGGGTGGGTCATGGTGGAGAAGTCTGAGAGAATGTGATCCACTGGAGAAGGGAATGGAAAACCACTTCAGTTTTCTTTCCTTGAGAACCCTATGAACAGTATGAAAAGGCAATATGATAGGATACTGAAAGATGTGCTCCCCAGATCAGTAGGTGCCCAATATGCTACTGGAGAAATAACTCCAGAAAGAATGAAGGGATAGGGCCAAAGCAGAAACAACACCCAGTTGTGGGATGGGTGGGTGATAGAAGCAAGGCCTGATGCTGTAAAGAGTAATACTGTATAAGAACCTGGAATGTTAGGTCCATGAATCAAGGCAAATTGGAAGTGGTCAAACAGGAGATGGAAAGAGTGAACATTGACATTCTAGGAATCAGTGAACTAAGATGGACTGGAATGGGTGAATTTAACTCAGATGACCATTATATCTACTACTTTGGGCAGGAATCCCTTAGAAGAAATGGAGTAGCCATCATGGTCAACAAAAGAGTTCAAAATGCAGTACATGAATGCAGTCTCATTAACGACAGAATGATCTCTGTTCATTTCCAAGGCAAACCATTCAATATTATGGTGATCCTAGTCTATGCCCCAACCAGTAATGCTGAAGAAGCTGAAGTTCAATGGTTCTATGAAGATCTAAAAGACATTCTAGAACTAACACCCCGAAATGATGCCCTTTTCTTTATAGGGGACTGGAATGCAAAAGTAGGAAGTCAAAAAACACCTGGAGTAACAGGCAAATTTGGCCTTGGAGTACAGAATGAAGCAGGGCAAAGGCTAATAGAGTTCTGCCAAGAGAACGCACTAGTCATAGCAAACACCCTCTTCCAACAACACAAGAGAAGATTCTATACATGGACATCACCAGATGGTCAACACTGAAATCAAATTGATTATATTCTTTTCAGCCAAAGATGAAGAAGCTCTATACAGTCAGCAAAAACAAGACCAGGAGCTGACTGTGGTTCAGAGCATGAAATCCTTATTGCCAAGTTCAGACTTAAATTGAAGAAAGTGGGGAAAACCACTAGCCCTTTCAAGTAAGACCTAAATCAAATTGCTTATGACTATACCGTGGAAGTGAGAAATAGACTTAAGGAACTAGATCTGATAGACAGAGTGCTTGATGAACTATAGATGGAGGTTCACGACATTGTACAGGAGACAGGAGTCAAGACCATCCCCAAGAAAAATAAATGCAAAAAAGCAAAATGGCTGAGGAGGCCTTACAAATAACTGTGAAAATAAGAGAAGCGGAAAGCAATGGAGATTAAGTAGTATTTGTTCCTAAAATCCTGTTTCTCCCTGTCTACTTTTCTTGATAATTCTGGCCCCCACTGATCAGGTCAAATGATTCCTTTCCTGTTTTTAATCAGATGCTATTGGTTTTAACAAGCTGAGATGTCCCTCTTTCCTAAGAGCTGGGAGTCTGGGTTAAGAGACAGAAATGAAAATATTTTCTCTTCAGTACAGTCTCCTTCCACAAACTGCCCAAGACATGGTTTCCAGGATGTCCTTATCCTATGTTACAGCCACCTCAAACAAGCTGTCAGCTGTCACTGACATTTCAAATATAGGTCCAATACCAGACATTTCATTTTCTCACAATCCACTTGACAATGTCAAAAACTTCTGTGATAATGAAACGGAAGTGACTGTGAATGATATGACTTCTGACATGGCAGCTCCTTTAACTAAAGCCTTGAATCTTTTGCTTTTTCATACATACATTTTATAAATGTACATATATTTCTATATACCTGCGTGATTTTCAAAATTAAATATATTTTCTTTTTCTAGACCTGGGGATTGTATATTTAAACATACCTGGAAGCATATTTAAATTAATCAGGCTAATCCTCTTGAGTGAGATTTAGTACAATCTACACAGGTTCATCTTAGATTACTCAAGTTACTATGCTGAAATGGACTGCATGGTCTAGTGTCCTCTGGAGGCCTAGACTGAAGGTTTAATGCTTCTCAGTGAAGGAAGAATGATCGAAGGGTGTCTTTTCCCCCAAACCTCACAGGAGATTTTTGTCAGTCTTTGGAGACATTTTTGGTTGTCACCACTGGGCAGGTCAGGTGCCTGAGGCATTTAGTGAGTGGAGGCCAGAGTTGCTGCTAGACATCTTACAAATTACAGGATAGCTTCCACAAACAAGAACCATCTGCCATAATGTGGATAGTGTGGAGGTTGAGAAACCCTGCTCTAGAGGGATATTGTGTTCCTGGCACTGTGATTCAGAATCTCAGTTCTTCTGACTGCTGACTTTAAACCAATTGTTATAGAGAGTGAAATACACATACACACACACACACACACACACACACACACATACATATATATGCACACACATGCTGTATCTGACTCTTTGCAACCCCATGAACTGTAGCCCACCAGGCTCCTCTGTCCATGGGGATTCTCAAGGCAATATATATGTATATTTCATTTACATATCTAAATTAAATATGTATAGGTTTTGTTCTGCCATCTCATCTGATGCTGGCTTTTGTGGAGTCAAACATTCTAGAATTAAGTCTCTTAACATCTCTACTGTCATAAGAAATCAGGATTACCTACCTATTCCGTATATTTTTCCTGCCCTGACACCAAGTTAGTTAGTTCAGTTGCTCAGTCGTGTACAACTCTGCAACCCCATGGACTGCAGCACGCCAGGCTTTCCTGTCTATCACCAACTCCCAGAACTTGCTCAAACTCAGTGTCCATTGAGTTGGTGATGCCATCCAACCATCTCATCTTCTGTCATCCCCTTCACCTCCTGCCTTCAATCTTTCCCAGCATCAGGGTCTTTTCCAATGAGTTAGTTCTTCCAATCAGGTGGCCAATGTATTGGTGTTTCAGCATCAATATTCCAATGGATATTCAGGACTGATTTTCTTTAGGATGGACTGGTTGGATCTCCTTGCAGTCCAAGGGACTCTCAAGAGTCTTCTCCAACACCACAGTTCAAAAGCATCAATTCTTCATCTCTCAGCTTTCTTTTTTTTTTGGGGGGGGGTGGTAATAGGGTACTTTATTGATGGTACACAACAAGATAGGGTTCCCTAAGCCCCTCCCCTTCCTCAGGGCCTCAGGGATGGAAACTGTTTGGAAGTCAGGAGATTATTAGTGTGGTGGAGGATTGAGGTGGGGCAAGGACTCCCCAGCAGCTGAATATTCTCTCCCTCTCATGCTCTTGCTGGGGCTGGGAGTCCACTGACCTTACTCCGTGGAGGCCATGTGGACCATGAGGTCCACCATCTGGTTGCTGTAGCCTAATTCATTGCATACCAGGAAATGAGATTAACAAAATGGTCATTGAGGGCAATGCCAGCCCCAGCATCAAAGGTAAAGAGTGAGTGTCGCTGTTGAAGTTGCAGGAGACAACCTGGTCCTCAGTGTAGACTAGAATGGCCTTGAAGGGGCCCTCCAATGCCTGCTTCACCACCTTCTTGATCTCATTATACTTGGCAGGTTTCTCTAGGTGGCAAATCAGATCCACAATGGACACCTTGGGGGTAGGGATGGAAGGCCATGCAGGGGAGCTTCCCGTTGAACTCAGGGATGACCTTGACCACAGCCTTGGCAGCACTAGTGGAAGCAGGGATGATGTTCTGGGCAGCCCTTTAGCCATCACACCATAGCTTTCCAGAGGGGTCATCCACAGTCTTCTGGGTGATAGTGATGATGTGAATGGTGGTCATGTGTCCCTTCATGATGCCAAAGTGGTCATGGATGACTTTTGCCAGGGTGGCCAAGCAGTTGGTGGTGCAGAAGACATTGCTGACAATCTTGAGGGAGTTGTCATACCCATGGTGGTTCACGCCCATTACAAACATGGGGGCATTGGCAGAAGGCACAGAGATGATGACCCTCTTGGTGCCACCCTTCAAGTGAGCCCCAGCCTTCTCCATGGTAGTGAAGATACCAGTGGACTCTACCACATACTCAGCACCAGCATCACCCCCCTTGATGATGGTGGGATCTTGCTCCTGAAAGATGGTGATGGCCTTCCATCAATGACAAGCTTCCCGTTCTCTGCGTTGTCTGTGTCATGGAACATGCCAAGGGTGGAATCATACTGAAACATGTAGACCATGTAGTGAAGGTCAATGAAGGGGGGCGTTGATGGCAACATGTCCACTTTGCCAGAATTAAAGGCAGCCCTTGTGACCAGGTGTCCAAACCGGCCAAATCTGTTTACTCCAACCTCCACCATCTTGTCTCAGGGATGCAGCTGGCACAGCACCAAAGATGCGGTTGTCTGTTGAATGGGTAGGTGTAGAGAGCCTCAGCTTTCTTTATAGTCCAATTCTCACATCCATACATACTTGACTTTACTGGAAACAAACCACAGCCTTGACTAGATGGATCTTTGTTGGCAAAGTAGTGTCTCTGCTTTTTAATATACTGTCAAGCTTGGTCATAGCTTTTCTTCCAAGGAGCAAGCGTCTTTTAATTTCATGGCGGCAGTCACCATCTGCAATAATTTTGGAGCCCCTCAAAATAAAGTCTGTCACTGATTCCATTGTTTCCCAGTCTATTTGCCATGAAGAGATGGGACCTGATGCCATGATCTTCATCTTTTGAATGTTGAGTTTTCAGCCAATTTTTTTCACTCTCCTCTTGTACTTGCGTCAAGAGGCTCTTTAGTTTTTCTTTGCTTTCTGCCATAAGGGTGGTATCTACTTTGTATCTGAGGTTATTGATATTTCTCCTCTCAATCTTGATTCCACTTTGTGTTTCATTCAGTCCTGCCACCAAGCTTTAGTATAATTATTGTGTAAGTAAAAAGTCTTGAATTATTAACTCAAATGTATCATTTGTTTTCTGCTGCAGACCTAATTCTGTTTTGGGAGCATCTTTTGTGTTTGTCTGGTCTCTTGTGTTTATCTAGTACACAGCTGCCTCTTTATGTCATGGCCACCTGAATGTTCTAACATCACACAAGAAGTAGCACCAAAGAGAAAAAATAAAAATACAAACAGTTCAAGCACAACAGAACACGAACGACAACAGAGGATGAATTATAACTTGTTAAACATAAATCTCAATTATCTTTGTTTTATCAATATGTAAGAATTGACAATTATTCTCAAGTTAAATACTAAAATGGAACACAAACTAGCAACATGCCCTTGTGGCTAACCTAGTACTATCAGATTGTGCCTTCACTCTACCACATTCTTGCCACGAGTCTCCTCCACACCTCCACCTTTCTGCAGCTGGTTTGCAGCAGTAGCTTCCTAGTTCATGACCCAGTCTCTCAACACCAATCCATTGAGCAAACCATTGCTACTCTAGAATGTCAGTTTGGTCTTCCCTGCTCCTAAGTTTTACTGTTTTTTTTTTTTTTCCCACATTTTCCTACTGAACACTGCTTGAACTCCTTAATATTTTGCAACCTGACCTCAACCTTCCTTTACAACATCATCTTGCATCCCTTTAGGAATCTGCTCTACCAAATTTAGAAGTGATACGTTCCCTTCACACCAATTTGAGAAAAACAGTGTCTGAACATCAAAGTCTAAGCATGGTTATCTGTTTTTCGTTCTTTTCAACTGAAAATTGTATTTTTTTTTTTATAAAAAGGTGGTTGACTCAGCTTGTAACTCAAACAAGCAAGTATGTGCTTTTTCTTAAGGCAACTATCATACTCTTATTTGCAATCGATGTGTTTTATGTATACTTCTGGTTTAATTGCCCCAAATATAAAAAGGAGTTAAGATTTAATGTAATAATTTTACTTCTTCTTCAGAGCAATTTAAGTGAAGAATATCATGGCTATTAATAGACTTTGGTGCCACTATGCTGACTCTGGCTGTAGCACCAACAGTTCACCCATTACTGTTTTTGCATCATCAGGGAAAATATAAGCACAGGAAAAAAAGGACAAAAATATCTTAGTATCACTAAGAAAATAGTTTTTGCTGACAAACCTACTAAAAGATTTTTAAAGACCCACTAGGGCTCCATGGGCCACATTTTTTATAACTGCTGCTGTAAACACTGAACTAAGGTCTTCATGCTGCTTCTGTCTTTCTCAGGGGCCCTAGGTTGTTGCTAATAGAAGACAAGAATCATGAGTTGAAGAGAAGAAAGGTGCAATCTTGGAACTTATGTTCTGGTGTTCCATGTTTGCTCAGGGCTTCAGTCATGTGTCTCCAGTCCTGTGTGTGCCCCTGGACCCTGACCAAGATGCTGCTTCCAGAGAACTTTTACTCAAGTTTCCAGTTGTGCTTCCTTTAACATCTTTATGTGGCATATCAGAGTTTCCATCATATTGCTTATAGTTATTAGTTTGCAGGTCCTTTGGTAGAAAATGAGCTTCTGAAAAGTAGAAAGCATATTTTATTCATTTCAGCACCCATTGCCTAGGGTTGGTACATGATAGATGTTTTTTTAAAAAAAGGAATGAAATAGTTTAGGGAAAGTGGGTTTTCTGGCTGTGGTTAAATTTTCCTTGTAATGACTACTGATTGAAAAAATATAATGGTAGGCATCCTTTATAAAGGCTTACTATATTTCAAGCATGGTTCCAACTGTTTTCTATATATTTCATTTAATCCTTATATATTTTACACTCTTCAGTTATTATTCTCAGTTCCTCCCTATCTGTATTTTGTTGAAAAAGAAATTGAAGGTTAAAAGGACAAGTGATGTTTTCCCCTGAACTCACTCTACTAGCAATAATGGAGTCAGTATTCAATAATCAATAATATGATATTTATCTGAAAGAGACTTCACATATAAGATGCAAAGTGTGTTTTGGGGGGCTTTGCTGTGGACCTTATTGGTTTCTTTGCTGGCAACATCATTGTGCATATTGATCTGAGAATATCAAGATCAGATAATTTTTTTGCCACCCAGGTAGGGCACTGCTAAATATAGTGTGTGCACAGATGGTGGAAATTTGGTTTCCATGATGTTTTATGACTCTGATTTGTTTTTCTGTGACTTTTATTAAAATATATGCCTTTTCTTCTGATCCTATTAGCCCCTTAATGAAAAACAAATCTAAACTTGTTTTATGTAAGCCCACATTATGCCTTATGCTCAGGGACCTTATACCCAAATGATCAATGGCCAACCTGAGGAAGAGAAAAAACAGTTTGAAAAACAGAATCACTCTGGATTGCTTTGAAACAGGGTCTCAGTGGGCTTCTCCCTTCCAGAGACTATGATGCTTTTATTCGCAAATGCATTTACCTCCTGGTAGCAGAGTTCCCCAAACTAAACTTAGAGAGAGAAATAAGCCAGGATTCCATATGTCGCTGCATGCAATGGAAAATACGCCTTCTTAATGATGGGGTTACCTGAATTCCTAATGCAGGAAGCATTTTCCAGCAGGAAGATATTTATGCAGTCAGATTTTTTTTATTAGTGGGGTATATTTAGTAATCTTAGATTAAAATAGTTTGGTAATAAATATTTCCCTTAAGGTCAAAGTAAATTAGTTATCTCCTACTAGACTGCACAGGAAATTTCATTCTAGGCTACAGAATTCTTAGGGATGTTTGTATGTTTATCTGCTTTTGCTTTGTTTTTAAGCAGTATACACCCTCACTACAGTACTGAATTCCATGAAAAAGTTCTTCTTTGTATTCTAACCTAAAATGAACATTCCTTCTACGTTCACTTCATCCTTCTCAGCTCAGGCACTGTCATGGCAATATATTATCAAGACTGTATCTCATTTTTACCATCTCACACCTGTCAGGATGACCATCTTTAAAAAGTCTACAAATAACAAATTCTTGAGGGGATATGGAGAAAAGGGAATCTTCCCACTCTGTTGGTAGGAATGTAAACTGGTGCAACTACCATAAAGAACATGAAGGTTCTTTAAAAAACTAAACATAGAGTTGCCTATGATCCAGAAATTCTAGTCCTGGACATACATTCAGAGGAAACTCTAATTTGAAAAGATATATACACCTCAAAGTTCATAGCAGCACTATTTGCAATAGGCAGGACATGGAAGCAACCTAAATGTTCATCACCAGATAAATGGAAAAATAAGATGTCATATATGTGTGTGTGTGTGTGCACGTGTGCACATGCTTATTTGCTCAGTTGTACTCAACTCTGCAATCCTTTAGACTGTAGCCCACCAGACTCCTCTGTCCATGGAAATTTTCAGGCAAGAATCTGGAGTGGGTTGCCACTTCCTTCTCCAGGGGATGCTCCTGATCCAGGTATAGAACTTGCATCTCCTATATCTCCTGCGTTGTAGGCAGAGTCTTTACCTGTTGAGTCACTAGGGAAGCCTATACACATACATGAAAGGTTTTGTTTGTGCCCTCCAAGAGTCTGTTTCCCAGTCCTGTGTAAGTTCTGGAGGCTGTATGGTGGGGTTCTGCAATTGCACTCATCCCACATGCTAGCAAAGTAATGCTCAAAATTCTCCAAGCCAGGCTGCAAAAGTATGTGAACCATGAACTACCAGATAGGCAAGCTGGATTTAGAAAAGGCAGAGGAACCAAAGATCAAATTGCCAACATCTGCTGGGTCATCAAAAAAGCAAGAGAGTTACAGAAAGACATCTACTTTTGCTTTATTGACTATGCCACAGCCTTTGACTGTGTGGATCACAACAAACTATGGAAAATCCTTAAAGAGATGGGAATACCAGACCATTTGACCTGCCTCCTGAGATATCTGTAAGCAGGTCAAGAAGCAACAGAACTGTTTATGGAACAACAGACTGGTTCCAAATTGGGAAAGGAGTATTTCAAGGCTGTATATTATCACCCTGCTTGTTTAACTGATATGCAGAATACATCATGAGAAATGCCAGGCCGGATGAAACACAAGCTGGAATCAAGATTGCAGGGAGAAATATGAATAACCTCAGATATGCAGATGACACCACCCTTATGGCAGAAAGTGAAGAACTAAAGAACCTCTTGATGAAAGTGAAAGAGGAGAATGAAAAAGTTGTCTTAAAACTCAACATTCAGAAAACTAAGATCATGGCATCCAGTCCTATCACTTCATGGCAAATAGATGGGGAAATAGTGGAAACAGTGACAGACTTTATTTTGGGAGGCTCCAAAAATCACTGCAGTTGATGATTGCAGCCATGAAATTAAATGATACTTGCTCTTTGGAAGAAAAGTTATGACCAACCTAGATAGCATATTAAAAAGCAGCAACATTACTTTGCCAACAAAGGTCAGTCTAGTCAAAGCTATGGTTTTCCAGTAGTCACGTTTGGATGTGAGAGTTGGACTATAAAGAAAGTTGAGCACCGAAGAATTGATGCTTTTGAACTCTGGTATTCGAGAAGACTCTTGAGAGTCCCTTGGACAGCAAGGAGATCCAATCAGTTCATCCTAAAGGAAATCACCCCTGAATATTCATTGGAAGGACTGATGCCAAAACAGAAACTCCAATACTTCGGCCACCTGATGCGAAGAGTTGACTCACACAAAAAGACCCTGATGACTCAATGGACATAAGTTTGAGTAACTCCAGGAGTTGGTGATGGACAGGGAAGCCTGGTGTGCTGCAGTCCATGGGGTTGCAAGGAGGTGGACATGACTGAGTGACTGAGTGAACTGATATCCATACACAAAGGCACACACACACACACATGAGGGTACTACTCAGTCATGAAAATAAATGAGATAATGCCATTTGGAGCAACATAGATGGAACTAGAAATTATTATACTAAGTGAAGTTAAGTCAGGAAGAGAAGGACAGGGACTTCCCTGGTGGCTCAATGGTAAAGAATTTGTCTGTCAATGCCAGAGACATGGGTTTGATCCCTGATCTGGGAAGATCACACATGCCACAGAGCCACTAGGCCCATGTACCACACCTATTGAGCTTGTGCTCTGGGACCCAGGAGCCACACCTACTGAAGCCCACGTGCCCTAAAGCCAATGCTTTGTAACAGGAGAAGTCACTGCTATAAGAAGACTGCACCCTGCAACTAGAGAGTAGCCCCCACTTCCTGCAACTGGAGAAAAACCTGCAAAGCAATGCAGACCCAACACAGCCCAACATAAATAAATAAATAAATATAAGAAAATACAATTTAAAGAAAGACAATAACTTAAAAACGTTAAAGAAAAGACAAAACAAATATAACATTACTTATATATGTGTAACCTAAATATGACACAAATGAACTTATCGATGAAATAGAAACAGACTCATGGAGCAGACTTGCTGTTCCCAAGGGGGAGGGGATAGAGAGAGGGATGGATTGGGAGTTTGGGATTAGCAAATGCAAAATATTATACATTGAATGGATAAATATTATGGTCCTGTTTATTACCACAGGGAATTATATTCAATATTCTGTGACAGACCATAATGGAAAAAAATATATGAAAATAATGTATATATTAATATAGGTATAACTGAATCACTTTCCTTTACAGTAGAAATTAACACAACATTGTAAATCAACTATACTTCAGTAAAAATGCATTCTTTAAAAAGACAGTGTATCTCATTTTGTTTTCAAACCACTCAGTAGCTTTCTGACCATGGATAGGAAGACACACATATTACATCATGATCTATGTAAAGACATAATTTCACAAAGGGATTTTTCTCTTACAAAGTGTAACATACTTTGATATTCTCTTATATATTCTCCCTACAGATCCATAAATTGATAATGTGTACATTTACAGGTCATAATCCTCAGTTTGAGAAAGATTCAATTTTAAAGTAGTGGCTCTCAGAGAGTAGGGAAATTAAAGAAAAACTATGCATTATTAATGAATAAAAGCACATATTTGCTATAAGAAAACCAAGAGATCACTGGTTCTAAATTTTTGCCATGAATGAGGGTTACCTGAAAGGCGCGTTAAAACACTCACAAATTACTGGGCTCCATACCTGGAGATTTGATACAGTAGAGTGGTGAGCAATCTAATAATATGAATTTAAAATAAGTTCTCAGTAATGCTAATGCTGCTGGTTTGGGGTGTACCCTTTGAGAATCTAGGGGTTTTCACACTTCTGAGTCTAAGGGGAAATCAAGATTTCTTCCCACTGTTCATTTTTTTCCACCTGTCCTCAGAATTCTAAGGATGCCCCCTTGTGGCAAGTCAAGGAAAAAGTTAGGAAGACAAGGCATCCAAAACAGCACTGATGAAAACAGTAGAAATGATTCTGAAATATAAGAGAATGACAGAGGAGGAGATGGTTGGATGGCGTCACCAACTCAATGAACATGAGTTTCAGGAAACTCTGGGAGATAGTGAAGGGAAGCCTGATGTGCTGCAGTCCATGAGGCTGCACAGTTGGACACGATTGAGATTTAACAACAACAAAAACATCCCCTCATCTCCTTCAGAAAGGAGAACAATGATTGTTGTAAATAGTAAAGCATAGGACTCAAAAGTCTAGAATTTAGAATCAGATGAACCTGGGTTCATGTGGGGGAAACTACTTAACTTTTCTAATTCAAAGACTTCTCATTTACAAAGTAGCATAATGACAGCATTTCTTTTTCATTTCTTAATATTATTGTGAAAATTAAGTACATTAACATATACAGCTAATGGGAGTCAATTTTTAATAATAGAAACCTTGAGAATAGAAAATGTAGACACTGACTTCTATACACACACACACATAATGTGCACAAGTATTACTACAATATTAATCACCATCACTATTCATAGTTATTAATATAAGTCTTATAGTATTTTAATGTGAAAGGTATCTATTCCTCCTCTCTAGGAACCAACAAACCTCCAAGCAACATTAATAAGCACAGAAGAGCACTCAAGTACCTATAATTTTGCCAAGAGAACACACTGGTTATAATAAACACTCTCTTCCAACAACACAAAAGATGACTCTACACATGGACATCACCAGATGGTCAACATCAAAATCAGATTGATTATATTCTTTGCAGCCAAAGATGGAGAAGCTCTATACAATCAGCAAAAACAAGACCAGGAGCTGACTGTGGATCAGATTATGAACTCCTTATTGCCAAATTCAGACTTAACTTGAAGAAAGTAGGGAAAACCATTAGACCATTCAGGTATCACCTGAATCAAATCCCTTATGATTATACAATGGAAGTGAGAAATAGATTTAAGGGCCTAGATCTGATAGACAGAGTGCCTGATGAACTATGGATGGAGGTTTGTGACATTGCACAAGAGACAGGGATCAAGATCATCCCCGTGGAAAAGAAATGCAAAAAAGCAAAATGGCTGCCTGGGGAGGCCTTATAAATAGCTGTGAAAAGAAGAGAAGTGAAAAACAAAGGAGAAAAGGAAAGGTATAAGCATATGAATGCAGAGTTCCAAAGAATAGCAAGGAGAGATAAGAAAGCCTTCTTCAGTGAGCAATGCAAAGAAATAGAGGAAAACAACAGAATGGGAAAGACTAGAGATCTCTTCAACAAAATTAGAGATACCAAGGGAACATTTCATGCAAAGATGGGCTCAATAAAGGACAGAAATGGTGTGGACCTAACAGCAGCAGAAGATATTTTTTATAAATTGTAATATAAAATAATTCTCAGCAAAGCATCCATAAATGCCAACCTAAAATATTAAAGCATGTTAATAAAATACAAAACTTGCCCTGCATTATTTTTAAAATGAATGTCTCTTTCTTGATACAAATAAATAGATGTGATGTGCAAAGTTTCATACCTGAATTTTGACATTTTAATTGCAGAAATGAGAATGAAAAAAAATCTGTGCATTTAGTTAGACTGGAAATGAAAAAAAAAAACCCACAACTTCCCTTAGCAGCTTACATTTGCCTAGGAAATGGTAGTAAAAAAATGAATGATGTAGTCTGGAAAACACTGTCATTCTTGAGCTAAGGTCGGCATCTGGACCTACTTATAATTAGGCAGTCAAACTAAGTTCTGCAGTCAGACTGACTTCTGCATAATTTTAAATATCTACTTCCAACTGTAGACACAGTTTTAGAAATGCACAACAATGCTCTGAAATAGGTGCCCAGAATTTATCTGCACATTTTTGAAATCTGTGATATCAACCAGGAGAAAATGAAAGTTTGTAAGTAAAAAGATTTTTCTTTACAAAGTACCTTTTATTTCTGTCTCATTTAATAATATCACAATCATACTGTGTGGTGTTGTAAAAGTTTATGAGTGGTGCTCTGTTTTCTATTGGGATATCTCATTTCAACATACATTGCTGTTATTTAGTTGCTAAGTTCTGTCAGACTTCTTTAAGCCCCCATGGACTATAGTCTACCAGGCTCCTCTGTTCATGGGATTTTTCACTGAAGTGAGTTGCCTTTTCCTTCTCC
Organism: Neotragus moschatus; assembly: GCA_006410615.1. Lineage (NCBI taxonomy): Eukaryota > Metazoa > Chordata > Mammalia > Artiodactyla > Bovidae > Neotragus > Neotragus moschatus. The sequence goes on along the minus strand of SJYA01003257.1, from coordinate 762,932 downwards.
AGGGGAATCTTTCCAACCCAGGGATTAACCCATTCCTCTGGGTTCCCTGGTGGCTCAGACAGTAAAGAATCTGCCTGCAATGCAGGAGACCCAGGTTCGATCCCTGGGTTGGGACGATCCCTTGGAGAAGGGAATGGTTACCCTTCAATATTCTTGGCTGAAGAATTCCATGGAGAGAGGAGCCTAGTGGGCTACAGTTCAAGAGCTTATAAAGAATCGGACAGGATTGAGCGGCTAACACATAAACTTTTTCACTCCAGCACTGGCAGGTAGATTCCTTACTACTGAACCACCTGGGAGGCCCTCATAGCTTTGTTACAGATACTCAGAGCAGAGCAAAAGATATAAATGGTATAAATAAAATGATTTGCTTATCTAAACATATGTACAGGAAAATTTTTATAAATGCCCAAAGAACACATATTGGAGAACGATTATCCTCTTACAAATAAACTCACTATATTTATTTAAATATCACATTGCTTGAATTCCCTTAAAATCTGATTTGTAACATTTTGATTTGCATAGAACTTCACAGGAACATACTTCATATGAAGCATGGTATTTCCATGTCCTTTCAAAACATCAAAGTTCATAGATGCTTTACAGATCTGTAAAGTAAGTTATCTTCTAATCTGAATATGTGTATGTTACAGAAGCACGTGTCATTTATAGGGATGGAAAGTTTACAGGAAGTATCTGTGAGATGAGTGAAATTTGGACCGAGAGATTTACAGACAATGTCCAGCCGTGTAAACTGTATACATGCAGCACTCGTGCAATACTGCAGCTGGGGGCCTGATGGAGAGGAACGGAGGAGGCAGCCAGAGGGGATAGGATTCCTTGTCTTTAACAGATTTGCAGCGTGTCAGAGCGTATATGGAATCTCGAGGGTGACATTCTCTGAGGGTTTCTTAATAAGGGATACTACAGAGATATTCAGCACTTCCCTATTGGCTCAGATGGTAAAGAACCTGCCTGCAATGTGGGAGACCTGGGTTCGATCCCTGACTTGAGAAGATCTGGAGGAGGGCATGGCAACCCACTCCAGTATTCTTGCCTGGAGAATCCCCAGGGACAGAGGAGCCTGAGGGGCAACAGCTCATGAGGTCACAGAGAGTCAGACGCGAGTGAGTGACTAAGCAGAGCATGGCACCGAGATATTCACAAATAAGAAATGATCTTAGTTGTATATGCCATATAAGCTTTGGCCAAAACTGAAGTAGATGTGAGGGAAGAGTGTGATTTCAGAGCACCCAAGACTTCTAATTATCTTCTGCTTCACTTTTCCACTTTTCAAACTTAGGCCAGAATGGTGAAGTACCAGGAAAATGGACAAAGGGTAAGGAAGAGAGAACAAGGGAGGGGTGAGGGAGAGAGAGAGGGACAACAGCGACTGATATTTCAGTACAACAACATAGACACAAAACACGCTGCCTTGGGAGTCTCCTACAGAGAAATCAGGGTAGCTTCATGGAGACACCTTTAAATTCTCAATACAGCTATCTTTGAGCTTGTCTTTCTCTGCCTAAAGTCTGGTGAACAATGGAACTTGCACGAGGACAGAGAAGCCAGGCACGATAGGTCTGATCCTGGCCTTGCTCCCTTGCTGCCAGCTTTTATGTACATTGTCATGATGCTCTGTGAACTCAGAATTATGGGAGACCCATGAGTTTCGTGATACTCAAAAGTCACTACAAGGTCAGCATATTATATCTTCTACTTGCTTCAAATCCAGAAAGAAAGCAGTGGTGTTCCAAAAACCATGAACAACCAAGTAACCGGGTCATACTCTTTTCAACTCATTTCTTTTTCCTATACTAGCCAATCAGTGATCTGGAAAAGACGGCAGAAAGAAAAAGGGGGAGGGGTGGGAAACAGGGCAACCTGTACTTTGTTTTCCCTTCAGTCCTTTACTTAAGCTGAGAGTACTGGTAGGATTTGCATGCATCAAGAGGATAAATAAGACCTGGGTAAAGTGTGTGCATTTCTGCTGCTATGATAAGAACAAAACACATAGGCCACCAGGAGCTCTGAAACACAAATTGTGCAGTTTCAGTGATTCTGCAAGAGTTCGGTGTTATTTAAAACTTTTAAAAATAATTTTTAAAACATTTTTTTTTTTTAAAGTGAAAGTTGCTCAGTAGTGTCTGACTTGTGAGCACATGGATTATACAGTCCTATTGAGTGAACTCTGGGAGTTGGTGATGGACAGGGAGGCCTCACGTGCTGCGATTCATGGAGTCGCAGAGAGTCGGACATGGCTGAGCAACTGAACTGAACTGAACTGATACAGTCTGTGGAATTCTTCAGGCCAGGATACTGGAGTAGGTAGCTGTTTCCTTCTTCAGGGCATCTTCCCAACCCAGGGATCAAACCCAGATCTCCCATATTGCAGGCAGCTTCTTCACCAGCTCCATAGGGGAGCTTAAAAAATAAGGTTCTTATTTAAAGCCCTTAATATTTTAACATTAAAACATTTAAAATTATAACTAAAGCATTTAAAAATATAAATAGATATAAAACATTTTAACACTAACTGTACAGTGCAAAGGTTAATAGTAAAATTTATGCTAATAAAGTTTCTTTTTTTCTTTAGTTGAATACTATTAACTAATATTGGGTTTCCCAGGTGGTGTTAGTGGTAAACAACCCTCCGGCCAATGCAAGAGACATAAGAGACGTGGGTTTGATCTCTGGGTAGAGAAGATCCCTGGTAGGAGGGCATAGCAACTCACTCCAGTATTCTTGCCTGGAGAATCCCATGCGCAGAGGAGCCTGGTGGGCCACAGTCCACTGTGTCGCAAAGAGACAGACACAACTGAAGCAACTTGGCAAGTGCCTATCTAATCATTAAAAACTGCCATGACAGGTAGAGAAAGAGAGTGGATACTGAAGAAAGGAAAACATATCATATTTGAGTATCATTAACAGCATAGTTTTGCTGCCTTGTGAACAAGGAGACTTAATTTCCACTTTGCACTGACCTCTCCAATGGATGTAGCCAAACCAGTGTCACAGTTAACAAAAAAAATCTTAAGGGAAGAGGAGAGGGTATTTTTCTTGTATCAGCAGAGAGAATGGAGTGCTATGTGTAACCAGAATCACTTACAAGAGATTTTCACTCATGACTCGGTTATTGTGGGAAATCTCTGCATACTCTCACACATGGGCTCCCCAGATACGGTCCTCCTATTTGCCACATAACCTCTTCACCTCTCACTGACATTAATTAGCCTAACAGATTTTCCTATCTTACTGCAGGAGTACCCTTTGTGAATGCCATCGCTGCTTTAGTCCCAGCTCTGAATAGACAGTTTATCCTTCAACAGGCTATTCATTTGACTCAAACCATCACTGTGAGTTCTGCTGGAAAGGAGGTGTGAAGTCATCCTGAGGACAGGGATATGAGTTCAATACCCACTTGTCTCATCCAGGTTCAGGTTGAGGTCAACCAAATCAGGACACAGAGGCATCGCCCATTTGCTGTATACTCTACTTAAACTTTTAAGTAGAGCATATTTTGTTGTAATAATCATAATCAAAAATCTTAAATATGTATCCTTGCCCACAGAAGGAAATCAGAGAAATGAGATGAATTTTGAAGTCTTCCATGGGTTGAAAGCAAGACTGTACTATTTACTCAACAAGTTAATCACCTTCTGAATATATTTTCTCACTGACGGTGAATCAATTATATTCATATATTAATTTTCTCACAGAAGACAGAAAATTATAACCGAAGCAGACAATTAGTAGTAAAGGGGGAAAAATGATTAGGTGCTATGTTTGTCATTCATTTGGCAACTGAGACTCTGAATTTCTTTCCCGCATTTAGGAATACTCTTGAAACAAAGTCCTCTATCAAAAGTATAAAATGCTGGATATTTAATCTCCTGATCTCTCCAGCAGTAAGACTAATTGGCATAACCCTGGGCACTCTAATCACAGGCACTCAGCTCCAACTTGAGTAATATGCTGGTGATACAAAGTACTGAGGACCGTCCAGAAGCTCTTCTGCTGAGGTTGGCATGAGTTAAAGCAGACTGCAGAAGCATCAGGGGTGACCTTTCCAAAGGCAGATGGAATAAGCTCCTGTGTCCTTTCCCAGGGGAAACAATGCTAGCGTTTGTGCCAGGGCAGCATGGCACCATAATTTATAATACTGATCCTCTGCTTTGGTTCCACTTCTCTCCTAAAGATTCTAAGAGCTGTCTGGTAACTTCTGAATACATTTTCTGCTTCTATTAGCTAGACTTGTTTTCTGTTGCTTGAACTAACGACCCGGATTGATGCAGCAGATGATGAATCTATTCATAAATTTCAACAGGGCTTGACAAATGACGCAGGGATAAATAATATTTCACTCTAAGTGAGGATTTCTATAACCTAGAATCTTATTGATGACTACACTCTGGAGAAAAACAATGGATGTTTATTTCATATAATGTTAGTGAAATAACTACAGAATTTGAAATGTGCAAGATCACTTTCAAAGGAATAAGGTAGCTCAAGGGAAAGAGTGTCCTTTCCTTTAAGTGTGTAGTGGATTAAATAAAAATCTTTATACAATATGGCATTCTTATTGCTGAAAGAGGTAAAAGTTCTAGGGCCAAGTTCATAGAAGATTCTTAGTAAGTCAAGTCTTTTAAACTTGATTTTATTAAGTGCAGTATAAGGAACTGTCATGCATATTTTCTTGGCCCTTTCACTTGCTGGACAAGAAGGCTGATATTTCTGATGATCTTTAAAAAGATACCAGGGAATTACATATCTGAAGCTCTCTGATGCCTGTGACCCCTCTCTCCTTTACTCAAGAGAATATATGTAATAAGAGTCAAAGAGGAATTAAAAGGGTATTGGGATTTTAGAAACAAGAATTCACACATCTCTCTTAATCACGGTAGACTCACTAACTGCTTTGGTGGTAGAAAGAAATCCAATTACTACCAGCCTTGAGCATCCTAGCTTTTTCACTGGATTTATTTAACTTCCTTACTTGACCTTGCTCTGGTATCTATTCCTCTTTCTGGAGATTCTTTGAAACTGTTTGGTTTGTCTCTTATACCAAGACACAGATGTACCTCTTGGACTATAGGTAAAACCCTGTTTTCCCTTTTTTTTTTTTCTTTAATAACTATTGAGATTAAAATGATTTAAAATGACATTTTTTTTTCTATTTGGACCTCAGAGTTTTTCCTCCTCCTGACCCATCTCTGTCTCCCCTAAGCTGCTTCCAGATATCAATCTACCAGTCAAGGTCTCAACCCTCTCCAAGGAACAAGAAGAGAACTAGATCAAAGAAAATTTTTCATCTGCAAGAAACACGATCTTCAACTAAAACAGATCTAACAAAATAAATCCTATGTCACTCAATGAGAAATATGCATTAGAAAGTGTGAGCTTTGGTACAGTCACTTATCAATATCATGAATAACTCAGAGGCATCACAGTTTTTCATGATGTCCAAAGAACACTCTCAATATCTTTCTTCATGCTCCCAATATTTCAGCTATGTCTCCCACCATTACATTCTTACAGGAGAGCATCCCAAATAGGAAAGAAGGGAGCAGGGATTAAATAACTTTCCATTTTTACCAAGAAAGGACTTTTTTTTTTCTTTAGGAATATCCCTAGAAGATCTCCCTTCATCTCACTGTGTGACTCATCCTCTCTATAAACATGAACGGCAAACAAAAACTTTATACTGTGAGTAACAAGGAAATGTTAAATATCATTTGGATATGGAGTCAACAGTGGGTGTGGTACCTTGGATTTTATCAAGGTATAGAGAAGCAACATCTTGCAAAAGTCTCAGCTTTAAAATCCAAAGTTCAGGACTATAATTCAGATTTCAGTAAGCAGGTTATATTTATTGTGACTAAGGCATAAACTGTACTATTCAGTCATAAAGGTGGAACCCTTTAGTATCTGTGATGAATGTCTTTAGTTCTCTTTCCTTTCATTGTATTGAGTGTGCTGTCATGAGCATGATATAAGGTAGGTATGACTGTAACAGCAGCGGAGCTGAGACATCCACAGGACGGAGATGAATCATATCAGTGGCTTTTTCTGCAGGACTTTGGATCACGGCAAGTGAAGGCAGATGAGTCAAAGGCAGATGTAAACCTTGCTTTGTTTGAGCCACTCTGCCTCAAGAGCCTATGGAGATGCAGTCTACAGTGATAAATGATAAAGAAAAAAAGAGGGATTCAGCTGAAAACTATTCTGACTGCACCATAAAAAGTGCTGCCTACTTGTTGGGATAGCTTCTAAAATAAAAGGCCCTAGATCAGACATTTAAAACAGAATTTGTCACAGCACAAAAAGTCCTCAGTCAATATCCATGGTGCATAGTTTGTAATTATCTATGCTAATAGACTAGGTTGGACCAAAACAATTCCTACACACTAGAATCTTGTTTGTAATCTTTTACTCATATTATCTGTTCCAGAAAACTATCATGAACTTGACTCATCAACCTTATTCTATCTTTAAGAAGGGAATTTAAAAAACATCAATGTAAAATGGCCCTGCAAGGTCAGTAGCAATCAATTGTAGGGAACAGAAGTGTAGCAGTAGTAATAAAACATAAGGAAATCTTTCACTGCACTGACATTTTATTTTCATGACTGGATGAAATAGCCAATAATAATATTGATGATTTCTTTCTCACTTCATGCTAAGGATCTTACTTCTTATGTATTATTTTTGATGATTATAAAAACCCTGTCTCAAAAATAACTGAACTAGTTTAATTCACTCAAGCTATGCAACTAGTGAGATATGGAACTGGTCTTAAAATCCTAGGATTGTCTTATTTCTAATAGGTTGTTATACAGAAACCATCATGTCTCATAATACCTGCTTTACTTTGAAACAATTACAGATAGACGTTTTCTTCTCAGGATTCCAGACATAAGAAAGAAAAAAGGGAGAGTACTGCAAAGAGTTACCGCTACTCTCCTAAGTAAGGGTCAAAGAAAAAAGACTAAGGCTGATAAAATATTGCCTATATAGCAGTTATAGAAGTCATGATTCTCCAGAAAAAGGAAACAGAATAAATAGGATGTGTGTGTGTGGGTGTCTAATAGGTAAAGAGGTAGATACAGATATAGATATACGTAAAGATATGGAGAGATATGGATATATTTTTTAAGGCAGTGTCTCACAGAATTGTAGATACTGGCAAATTTGAAATCTACAAGGCAGCCAGGCAGGCTAGAAACCCAAGGAAGAGGTGATGTTGTAACTTGAGTCTAAAGGCAGTATGTAGGCTGAATTTCTTTTTTCTCAATGACTTTAATCTTTTCTAAAAACTTTCAACTGATTGAATGAGGTTCACATAATGGAAAGTAATCTGCTTTACTCAAATGTCTATTGATTTAAGTATCAATTGTCACTAAATGAATATCTTCACCATGATATCTAGATTGGTGTCTTACCCAAAATTGGGTACATCACTGACTCAATGGACATGAGTTTGAGCAAACTCCAGGAGATAGTGAAGCACAGGGAAGCCTGGCATGCTGCAGTCCACAGGGTCACAGTCAGACATGCCTTAGGGACTGAACAACAACAACAACAAGAGTACTCGAGCCTATCCAAATTACTCATCAAATCAGGGAAGCGACAGTTGAAAATGCTACACAGAACAGCGAGAAAACTTATACTGGGACAAATTAAATTATCACTTAATGCTTTCATTGGCTACTAATTTTTAATATATTAATTCTATATACATCATATAGAATTGACATTATTAATAATCTTTCATAACATTAATTTTTATTATTATATTCAATAATATCACTTTCCTTCAATAAAGTTAATGCACAGAAACATTCAAGCAATACTAATTAAACAAGTATCAAACATCTAATATAAGCCATGTGATGTGCCAAGTCCTGGGGATAAAAGGAGAAAAAAGGACTTTAATTCTGTTCTCAAGAAGCTAAGAGTCTAATGAAGGGAGCAGAGAAACAATAAAAAGCATAATTAGATAATTAGATAAAATAATTAAATCTTCTTTTTACTACTAGTTTCAGTGTCAAAGCCAGGGTTATTACAATTATTAAAGCTGGATTAAGTCACCCTGGTCTGATAGGCTGCTGCTGCTGCTGCTGCTGCTAAGTTGCTTCAGTCGTGTCCGACTCTGTGCAACCCAATAGACGGCAGCCGACCAGGCTCCCTCGTCCCTGGGATTCTCCAGGCAAGAACACTGGAGTGGGTTGCCATTAAAGGTGAGCTATATAACTTCAAGAATATGTCTTTTTGTCATGAGTAATTTTTCAGTATAAATAGGAATATTAACAAATTTTCAAATCAGTAATAACTTGTTAGAAATGCAGTGTATGCACATTAAGGCTAAGAAAGTATAAATTATAGCTTACAGATTTTATAGTTTCAATAAAACTTATTCTACTAATTTTGGATTTACATTAAAGTTCTAAACATCCAAATACCACATAGGGACTAAATAAAAATGTGCAAAGGACCCTGCTCAGAGGATTAAATTAAAGTTATTGTTTGTTTCCAGAATCAGTGAGAAAGTGGGTAGCTTTGACTTAAACCTGAGTTCAAGAGTCTGCTTTGTTACTATCAGCTGCGACCCTAAGGAAAGTTACATATGGTGCCAAGTCCTAACCTATATATCCTGGTAAAAAATCAACTAATTGTTGGGAAGTGTTATAAAGATTAAATATGATTACACATGTCAAAGTGTCAAGTGGCATTTGAGAGTATAATGTTCTTCAGTTCAGTACAGTTCAGTTGCTCAGTTGTGTCCAACTCTTTGTGACCCGATGAATCACATCACACCAGACCTCCCTGTCCATTACCAACTTTCCCGGGTTCACTCAAACTCATGTCCATCGAGTTGGTGATATCATCCAGCCATCTCATCCTCTATCGTCCCCTTCTCCTCTTGCCCCTAATCCCTCCCAACATCCGAGTCTTTTCCAATGTGTCAACTCTTCCCATAAGGTGGCCAAAGTATTGAAGTTTCAGCTTTAGCATCAGTCCTTCCAATGAACACCCAGGACTGATNCCTTTGCTTTTCACTTCTCTTCTTTTCAAAGCTATTTGTAAGGCCTCCCCAGACAGCCATTTTGCGTTTTTGCATTTCTTTTCCATGGGGATGATCTTGATCCCTGTCTCCTATACAATGTCATGAACCTCCGTCCATAGTTCATCAGGCACTCTATCTATCAGATCTAAACCGTTAAATCTATTTCTCACTTCCACTGTATAATCATAAGGGATTTGATTCAGGTGATACCTGAATGGTCTAGTGGTTTTCCCTACTTTCTTCAACTTCAGTCTGAATTTGGCAATATGGAGTTCATGATCTGAGCCACAGTCATCTCCCAGTCCTGTTTTTGCTAACTGTATAGAGCTTCTCCATCTTTGGCTGCAAAGAATATAATCAATCTGATTTTGGGGTTGACCCTCTGAAGGCTATTTCCTTATTTGTATTAGATTTAAAACTTAAGATAACACAGGAAAACTGCTCAGAGAATAGCTCATAAGACTGCCCTTTATATTTTGAATCATTTATATCTCTTACCTGGGTATAAAATTGCTAACATAATGTGAAATAAAAAGGTTTTTCTGCAGCTGCATCATTGTTGCTGACAGTCACACAGACACTCACATACATACTCTCTGTGTGAAACATAGCATACACTTCTATATTATGAACTTATTATCATTTAGAAACTCCTACAATGATTTCTTTCTCTTACTAAAGGGTGTCTCATGTTACTCAAAGGCAAAGGACACTTGAAACGCACTGGCTTGTACAGGGATAACTCATAGGCTGAGAAGTTGTCAAAAATACCAGACTAACAAGGTGAAGAGGGCAAACAGACATGAACTGTGAGGCTGACTTCTTTTTTTGTAGTTCTCTGACTATTTCATTTCTCCAGCTAATGGACTTAAGAAGACATTTGCCTCCGTAAGTTTTGTGTCCTCTGAAGCTATTCAGTGACAAATATGCTTTCCATACCTTTGGCTTCATTCTGGCGAGTAAATTAAATTTTGATGAATGTTTCTTGGAACACCATATAAGAATGGAGAGTCAGAGACTAAATATCAAACTTGAGGCTCTTTAGCTTAGATCACAAAACATTAGAGGTGAATGATACCTATTAGACCAAGCTTCTCTCTCTTTTCTTTTCCCTCCTTATAATAAACAGCGGTTTATTTCATGGCATTCTCAGTATGTTTATACAAGAAAAATATTAAGAAAAATTTTGAACTTTATATCATTCTAGCTTTTAGACTAACAAAGTATTTGAATGTGGACTAGTCACTCATCTTTTTAAAAATTTTAATTATTTTAATTGGAGGATAATTTCTTTACAATATTGTGGTGGTTTTTGACATTGACATGATTCAAGCTTCTCATTTTAAAAATGCAGTGACTGAATTATTCATAAAGCTTTATTGTCAGAGAGGCGGCTTACTTTCTTTTCCTTAATTTCTAATTATAACATAGATTTGCATTAAGGAAAATTATAAAAATAATTGTTCTGTGGAGTAGAAAGTATTAGAAGAATGTAAAAAAGTTTTTTTTTTAAATAAGGAACATTATTGTGTTTTCCTACATAGTCTTTTATCATTACACAGACAAAAGTCTCCTACATTTAGAAATTAAATTGAAAGAAAGTAAAGTCGCTCAGTTGTGTCTGACTCTTTGTGACCCCATGGACTGTAACCTATCANGAATGTAAAAAAGTTTTTTTTTTAAATAAGGAACATTATTGTGTTTTCCTACATAGTCTTTTATCATTACACAGACAAAAGTCTCCTACATTTAGAAATTAAATTGAAAGAAAGTAAAGTCGCTCAGTTGTGTCTGACTCTTTGTGACCCCATGGACTGTAACCTATCAGGCTCCTCAGTCCATGGAATTTTCCAGGCAAGAGTACTGGAGTGGATTGCCATTTCCTTCTCCAGGGGATCTTCCTAACCCAGAGATTGAAACTGGGTCTCCCACACTGCAGGCAGACGCTTTACCATCTGAGCCACGAGGGACACCTCAAGGAATTAAATTTCTTTTTAATCTTATGACACAAAAATGTAATATTAATAAACAAGTGTTAAGTCATATTTATATTTTTAAGTCCCAAGGTTGGAAATTTCCTAAGCAAAACTGTACTTCATTAAATTATCTTCTGCTGCTAAGTCACTTCAGCCATGTCCGACTCTGTGTGGCCCCACAGACAGCAGCCCACCAGGCTCCCCCGTCCCTGGGAGTCTCCAGGCAAGAACACTGGAGTGGGTTGCCATTTCTTTCTCCAATGCATGAAAGTAAAAATTGAAGTGAAGTCGCTCAGTCGTGTCCAACTCTTCGCGACCCCATGGACTGCAGCCTACCAGGCTCCTCCATCCATGGGATTTTCCAGGCTAGAGTACTGGAGTGGGGTGCCATCGCCTTCTCCGAATTATCTTCTAATAGACGCAAAAATGCTTTGAAGATACTGTTTTAATTTTATATATTGGCTTGTTAAATTTATTAAATATTTGAATTATATAAAGTAATACAGTGTGTGTATATATATATATATAAAGCAAATTATACATATAACACTTAGCTATGTAAAGTAACAAATGTATAAAATAAGTTACACATAAGTGTGCCTAATAGTAATATAAACACTTGTGAGTACACTAACTTTAAGTTTTTTCCTGAGGTTTTTACCTTTTCGCTGCTGTTGTTTAGAACACACTCTTTTGTTTCTTCATTTTGCTTGACTCTGTCAGAATGTACATCTGGTAAGACAGCCACCTCTTCCAGTCTTAAAGGAGAGGCTTCATGTAGGCGATAAATCGTCTCCTTCAACCTTGTTCACAGCTTGTCTCTCATACCGTCGCAATTGTCCAAGCAGCCTGTTTAATTTTTAGTGTGGCTCAGTAGTTGAGAGCCTTGTGAAGATCGCTGGTGTCCCAGAGGGAAGATTTCAGTCTTGATTCAGGCCAGCTGGAAGCCCGACCCAGGAGGCAGCAGCTTTGAGAGTACTTGGATATAGACATTCCTGCCGGACTACCTGTGCCAGAGATGTAGCATTGTCCCCAAGTGACAGCTGCAAACACAGGGCACAAGACGTAAAACTGAGAAGCAGACAAGACCCGCCATCAAGGGGAAAACCAGGCACCAGGAGAAAACCCCGGTGCCGGACATGCGTACAAGCCGCCTTGGGGAGATACTGACACCCTGGAAGCACGCGAAGATGGCCGCCAGCCCGTCTGGCTGCCCTGCTGAGCTCATCCCAGCGGGCCCTCAGGTGGCTGTTTAATCAGTCGCCTGCCTTCAGGCCGACACTCCACGGCAGGCGAAGGAGACCCAGGCACAGAAAGCCTGGGCTCACTCTGATCTGATGCTTCCATGCTGGGCCCGGGACGGTGAGTCGTCGTGCAGGAGCCTGGCAGAACCTTCTCAGATTGCGACAGGTGTGTGGATCTTGTGGGCACAAGTTCCAGTGGCTTTCAAAAGCCAGTATCTTGGAGGGCCTGTTTCTCAGATGTAGATCTTAAAAGCTGGGTTGCCTGATGTGCTGTGTTTAAACCCTTCCGTCCTCAGGGAGAAGCTCCGATGTTGTGTCCTGTTCCTACTGTGGGACCATGGGTGTCCAGTCAGGGGTGGGATTTCTGGTGAGATCCTGGCCTCTTCCATGTTCTTCCAAGTGAGTCTGCTGTCCGTTGCTCAGTGCAAGGTGTTGCTGAGCCAGTTTTTAAGTGTTTGTTTGTTTTCAGAGAAAGTTGTGGGATATGTAACTGTAGGTTTGGAGTACGTGGGGAAATTAACAAGATGGCGCCAGTCAGGTACTCTGGCCCAGCCCTCTCACCCCATGTTCTGTAAACAACGACTCTGCAGATGATGCAATAGCTGAGATCACTTATACCTGGTGAGGAGATATTTGCTTGGTCACAGGCTGCTTTGTGTTGTATGCTATAAAAGCTTCACTTGGTAAAGCCCTGAAGGGTTGTGTCTGCTTACTGTAGTGTCTGGTGCTTCTGCTGCTGAACCAGCCAGGAGAGAATAAACCCATTTGCAGTTCCTAGGGCTCCTGGCATTTTTTTCGAGCCTCTTAGTTTGCTCCTTGCCTGCTGTGGGTTCAGGGAACAGTGGGCACAGTGAGATACAGCAGACAATTGGCACCGTGAACAGGATCAGCGATACAGAGTGTTTTTGGGAGGCGATGAATTCCGGACTCCCTTACCATCTCTGTTGAACCTAAACTTGTCTATGGTAAGAAATAATATTCTTCTAGGAGGCTCCTCAGCCAATCTCTGCTTATTCTGTCTCCCATTCAAGAAGTAGCTGGTTTCTTGAATTTGCTTTTTATTATTATTTTTTCTCATTCCTTTGACTATTTAAAACAGGTTTATCACACATGCTGCTGCTGCTAAGTCGCTTTAGTCAGGTCCGACTCTGTGCGACACCACAGACGGCAGCCCACCAGACTCCCCCATCCCTGGGATTCTCTGGGCCAAGAACACTGGAGTGGGTTGCCATTGCCTTCTCCAGTGCATGAAAGTGAAAAGTGAAAGTGAAGTTGCTCAGTCGAGTCTGACTGTTAGCGACCCCATGGACTGCAGCCTTCCAGGCTCCACCATCCATGGGATTTTCCAGGCAAGAATACTGGAATGGGGTGCCATTGCCTTCTCCATATCACACGTTCAGTTCAGTTCAGTTCAGTCGCTCAGTCGTGTCCGACTCTTTGTGACCCCATGAATAGCAGCATGCCAGGCCTCCCTGTCCATCACCATCTCCCGGAGTTCACTCAGACTCACATTCATCGAGTCCGTGATGCCATCCAGCCATCTCATCCTTGGTCATCCCCTTCTCCTCCTGCCCCCAATGCCTCCCAGCATCAGAGTCTTGTCCCATGAGTCAACTCTTTGCATGAGTTGGCCAAAGTACTGGAGCTTCAGCTTTAGCATCATTGCTTCCAAAGAAATCCCAGGGCCGATCTCCTTCAGAATGGACTGGTTGGATCTCCTTGCAGTCCAAGGGACTCTCAAGATTCTTCTCCAACAACCACAGTTCAAAAGCATCGATTATTCGGCGCTCAGCCTTCTTCACAGTCCAACTCTCACATCCATATCACACGTAGACGTCCATAAAAACCGAATATCTTTGAATTTTTCATGTCTTAAAATCTTCATAGAAATGCTTCTACAGTGTATATATTTCTCTGTATCTTGCTTTCTTTATTTAACATTATCCAATAATCTGCACCGGTAAAGAATCTGTCTGCAATTCAAGAGACCCCAGTTCAATTCGTAGGTTAGGAAGATCCCCTGGAGAAGGGTTAAGCTACCCACTCCAAGGATAGCAAAGAGTCGGACACAACTGAGTGACTTTCACTTTCACCAGTATTCTTGGGCTTCCCTGGTAGCTCAAATGGTAAAGAATCTGCCTGTAATGAGGGAGACCTGGGTTAGGGAGATCCCCTGGAGGAGGGCATGGCAACCTACTTTAGTATTCTTGCCTGGAGAATCCGCATGGACAGAGCAGACTGGTGGGCTACAGTCCATGGAGTTGCTAAGAGTCGGACACAACTGAGTGACTAAGCACAGAACAATAATCTATAAGATGTCTCTTATGTGTGTTATATGACATGCAAATATAAGTTGGCCACAGCCACTCTCAAACTATATTTGCCATCCAGAAAAAGTAATTTATGAACAATATTTTTTCTACCTGAGCCAAATAAGGTGTATCAAAATATTTAGTTTTTGATTTCCACTTTCTCTGTTCACAATCATTTTTGTAGCCTGAAATTCACAACAATAAATTTTAATTTGAATCTAAAGATGGCATCTCTTCCTTGTTGGGTCCAACTGTAAAATAGTATCTTTATTTACCTTCCAGGTATTTTGAAGAATAATTCTGACTATGATTTATCAGCAAGAATAACAATACTAGAGAATTTGAAATTAAAACAAAAGGGCATGAATAGCTGTGGGAGGTGCTGGGTCGATGGGAGAATCCAAGTAGAGGATGTTAAAGATGCTATCCAATTTGAAAATGTTGTACTTAGTTTTGTGTAACTTAGACCTGTGATTTTATTTCTTCCAAATTTTAGAATAACTTTATCACATACATATTGCATGTATCAATATATAGAAGATGAAGACAATATTTAGGACCATTTCTAAACAAATTGAAAGGAGTTTTTTGTTGTTGTTTTTTAAAGGGATAGATAATAGGTAGGAAAAAAATGTGCTGTAGTAGTCACTAAAATCCTCTAGGTTTGCATGACACCACATTGACTGAATTGCATTACTATTTATNAGACTATAGCCCACCAGGCTCCTCTGTGAAATTTTACCAGGCAAGAATACTGGAGTGGGTTACCGTTTCCTTCTCTAGGGGATTTTCCTGAGCCAGGGATTGAACCCCTGTTGCTTGCTTTGGCAAGCTTGGTCTTTATCACTAACATCACCTGAATATACGTGGTATTTATGATTTCTATGGGAATTAGGCCCTGCCCAGATAGAGAATGGTAACTTAAACTTGAGGGCAAGATTCCTCACTACCAACCTACAAGAAGGAAGTCACATGCCTTGCAGCCCTCACCCCAAATTTTTTCTATAAAAACTTACTCTCTACAAGCTCTCAGTTCAGGGATTTACTTAGAGCATGAGCCACCCTTTCTCCTTGCTTGACCCTGCAATAAAACCTTTCTCTGCTTCAAACTCCTGTTTTGGTTGGTTTGGCTTCACTGTGTGTCAGGCACACAAACTTGTATTCCATAACAGGTCCTCAGGTCCATCTCCGAAACCTTGTTGCATGGGACAGCGGACATGGATTGTGTAACAAGATGCCAGTGATTTAAGTGTCAAAGTCCAATTTCAAAAGAGAAAGATGCTCCACTGTTCCGATGTGAGGACTTGTGAAGGAAATTTTGAGGAAGTTTGGGAGGGAAAGAAGACAGCTGAAGAGTTTACCTTGTAAGAAGAAGGGAAGTGGGAATAAGAAAATAAAGGTCCAATACTGCTGGGAGCCAGCATGGGAATCCCACCCGTGAAATGGTCACGTGGCAGAAATCCGATGGGCAACGCGATTCGGATTTCAGAGATTCCCCCTGAGTTTCCCTGAGCATTCTACACCCCAAAAATAAGGGAACCCGAATATGCCTGCTGCCAGCAGCCAGTGTGAGGATTCCACCCATGACATTGTCATGTGGCAGACTCGATGGGCAAGGACGATTCGAGTCTCAGAGTTTCTCCCTGGCATTTCCTGAGCGTGTACCTAGAAAATAAGAATTCTGCCTGACATTGTACTTTTTTCTAACTCTGACATTCTCAGGAAAAAGTTAATTCTGGGCTTTAGTCTTCTGCATTTGAAAGGAATGTTTCAGCTCAACTCCCTCTGGTAACACTCTAACAGGTTCCCCGGAACTTTTACAGCTTGTGAATTGTTTACAGCCTCCAACTTACCAGGGGCATGAAGCTTAAGTATTTAAGGTTACAGAGCCTCTTCTATACAGCCAAAAATCCTATTGGTGACGGGATCTCACTGTTGACTCAATGATAGCTGCCAGACCTCCTTATTCTTTGTCTTTTGGGCACCCA